>APFE030174904.1:0-46582 GCA_000404065.3 Pinus taeda | reverse complement strand
GAGAGAAGCTTATGTAAATTTTCATTCTTTTATTAATAAATTGCCTGTAGTAGCCACATTGGTGCAGGCCATGGACTGTTTCCCTCTCTGAGGGTTTTAACCACGTCAAAATACTGGTGTATTGATCTGTGATCTGTTTGTGAGTGGTGTCCTTTTGGTGTTCTGTCTGATGAACTTACCCTGTAAATTCTTACAGTAAAAAGCAGCATGAAACAAATGCAAAGGTTGTCAATACTCTATTGGGGAGTCTATCTCAATCAAAATTTGTCAAGGTTATATAGTGCAAAATTCCCAAAGAAATATGGGACAATACCATTCTAAGCTATGAAGGAGAGGATCGGGTAAAACGTACAAGACTACAATCTCTTAGAATTCAATATGAAACTCTCAGAATGCATAATGACGAAAGTGTGGCTAATTATTTCTTACGTATAGATGATGTTGTTAATCGCATGAAAAACTTGGTTGAAGAGATAAAAGAAGTTACTTTAGTTGAAAAGGTATTAATATCTTTTTCTTCTAATTTTGAATCAAATGTTTCTGCCATAGAAGAAAAGCAAAATCTTCAGAGTATTACCATGTCATAGCTGCACAGAATTATAACTACTTTCGAAATGAGAAAAGGGGTACCAACAGACATTAGAGAAGCCACATTCAAAACTTCAAAAGGAGAATACAATGAGTTAGGAGATATGTCAGTAGGAGAGGAAGAATCAAACTTTGTCAAGAACCTTCAATGGGGCTCTGGAAGATTCAGAGGTATGCTACCTTTCAAATGATTTGCTTGTGGGAGAGTCGGTCACTATATAGCCAAATATCCTCATAAAGATAAGTTTGATAAACGTAAGGAACCAATTAAATAGGAAAAAAATAGAATGTAAGTAGGAAGAGCTATTATACACATGAAGACAATGATGGACTTTCAAATAGTGATAAAAATGAACATGGTAATGATTATAGATGTTTGATGGCTTTTGAAGATCATGATTTCTTGGATGCTATAGATGATCAAGAAATTTCTAAACTGAAAATTTATTTAGAATAAAAGAGTATGATCATAGATACTCTAACATTCCAACTTGTTGAAAGGGAAAAACACAATGAAAAGTTAGAATGTGAAATTGTGGGACTTAGAAAATATATTGAGAAAGCAAAAGCTCTTAATCTTAGATTTGCTAGAGGATCTAAAACTTTAGATGAGATTATCAAAGTGCAACATTCTCCACTTATTAAAATAGGTCTTGGATATACTGAAGAAGCATCTCAAGCACAGAAGCCATCCACCTCGAAAATTTATCTTGATGCAACAAGGAGAAGTGAACAAGTTGACAGTCATCAGCAAAGGCATAAAGTAGATCACCAGGTACATCGAGGTCAATCTACTTCAAGGATGACCAGAAGCTACAACCAATCGCAAGTAAATCATTCATCAATTTGTCTCAAGAATGAATGTCAATGGAAACTACAATCACCTTGCTGGTAGATTTGATAATCATGGGAATTTCTTTAATGGCCAATGTTTTTCAAGTCATAACTTTGGACATAAAGTTACCCAATGTGTTGCCTACAAGACCATCATGACTCAAGAAGCACGAAATCAAAAGAGTGTGACTGGGGTCATGAAGAGGACCTACAATAACTTTTCTGCTCTTGAAAATGAAATAGAATGCTCTATCTGTAACAACTTTAGTCATGAAGATTTTGAATTGAGGAGTAAGTTTTGGCAAACATCTCAGAAAGAGAAAGCTTCATTGGGTCCCAAAACATGGCAAAAGAAAGAATTGCTACCAGAAAGATGTGGTATAGCCTTATATGCGGAACGATAGGAAAATCAGTGGTATATCGACAGTGGATGCTCAAAACATATGACAGGTGATAATGAAAAACTTCGGTCATATAGTGCCTTAGAAAAGGAAAGGAAGGTCTCATTTGGAAATGACACCCTTGCAGTCATAAAAGGTAAAGTTTCTATTCTTTTGAAAGAAAAAGTCAGAGCTGGAAATGTTATGTATGTTGATGGATTAAAGCATAATCTCTTGAGTGTTAGCCAAATGTGTGATCAAGGAAATGAGGTAATATTTCAATCAAATGGATGTATTGTTCGTGAGCTTGATACCAGAGAAACAATGATCAATGGTATAAAAACTCCAAATAATCTATACATACTCAAGGGAGGATAGAAACAATGCTATCTAAGCAAAAATGATGAACATTGGCTATGGCACAAAAGATTGGGGCTTCTACGCTTCCCTTAGATAAGGAAAGCATGTAAATATCAGGCGGTTCGTCATCTCCCTGACATCATAATTCCAGACAATACAATATCAAAATCATGTTAGTTTGGTAAGCAAACTAGAACTAGTTTCCCTCAGAAGGAAGCATCAACTAGTAAACCACTTGAATTTGTCCATATTGATTTATGTGGTCCATCAAGGAAAAAGTCACCTCGAGGAGAAGAATACTTTATATTGTTAATTGACGACTTTTCCAGGATATGTTGGATAGGACTTCTAAAACATAAAGATGAATCTTTCAAAATGTTCAAAGCTTTCAAAGCCTTGGTTGAAAATGAATCAGATCGCAGAATCAAATGCCTCAGGTCTGATCGAGGAGGGGAATTGACCTCAGATGGATTTTTCGAATTTTGTGAAGAACATGGAATAAGAACAGAATTATCTACTGCAAGGACTCCTCAGAAAAATGGAGTAGTGGAAAGGATGAACAAAATGGTTCAACAAATGGCCCATGCGATGCTTGATGAATCTGGAACTCCTGCAAACCTTTTGGGGTGAAGTTGCATTTTCTGTCATTGCTATTCTCAACAAAACAAACATTTGGGTAAACAGCACTCAAACTCCTCATGAAATTCGATATGGTAAGACTCCTACGGTAAAATACTTCAAAGTTTTTGGAAGAAAATGTTAGATCAAAAGCACTGATGAAAATCTTGGAAGCTTGAGCCTAGAGCAGATGAAGGCATTCGCCTCGGTTACTCTTCCCAAAGTAAAGGATATAAGTGTTACAATAAAAGAATTGGAAAAATTGTTGAAAGTATTAATGTAGTGGTTGATGAAGTAGGTGACATCCAAAGTAGATAAAAATCGAAGATTTTGAAGATGAAGAGGACTATCCTTCAACTTCACATTAGACTAATGATGAAGAAGATACCTATGAAGCTCTAGAGGAACAGATAAGGGTAGAAGAAAAGACTCCATCTAGGTACGTACAAAGGAATCATCCAAAGACTCAATTTTGGGCTGAAAGAGGTAGTTGTTCAAACAAGAAGAACTATAATAGAAGCTTCAAGCTATCTAGAATTGCTCTCCTTCGTTGAACCATGAAATGTAAGTGAACCATGCAAAGATGAATGCTACTTCAAGGCCATGAATGAAGAAATTGAGCATATTGAAAATAATAACACTTGGGAATTGGTTCCTAGACCTAATGATAAGAATGTCATAGGGACGAAGTGGATATTAAAAAACAGGCTGAATGAAAATGGAGATGTTATTAGAAACAAGGCCTGAGTTGTTTGTAAAGGTTATGCTCAACAAGAAGGCATAGACTTTGAAGAAAGTTTTGCACCAGTTGCTAGACATGAAGCCATAAGAATTTTCCTTGCTTTTTCTAGCTTTCAAAAGTTCAAAGTATATCAAATAGATGTGAAATATACCTTTCTAAATGGAGACTTAGAAGAAGAAGTGTATATTGAGCAACCAGATGGATTCATCCTTGGAAATGATCCAAAACTTGTATGCAGACTCAAAAAGGACCTCTATGGTCTTAAACAGGCTCCAAGAGTTTGGTATTATCACCTAGACAAATACCTCCATCAACAAGGTTTTTCAGAAGGATCAACAAATAACAATCTATATATAAAAATTAGCAATGATAAATTGCTAATAATTGTTGTGTATGTTTAAGATATCATCTTTGGTAGCAATGAAGAAGCCATGAGTCAAAAATTTGCTTTGGTGATGTAGAAAGAATTTGAAATGTCCCTACTTGGTGAGCTCACATATTTACTTGGTTTACAAGTACAACAAAACAAAGACGGTATCATTCTATCACAAACCAAGTACCTCAAGTAGATCTTGAAGAAATATGGCATGGAAGATTCGAAACGAGTATGTACACCTATGGTAACACGATGCAGCCTCAACACAAATGATGAATCAACAATAGTACATCAACCAACCTATAGATCCATGATTGGAAGTCTACTCTATTTAACAGGTATTCGACCAGAAATCATGTAAGCAATGGGAATAGTTGGAAGATTTCAGGAAAATCCAAAAGAAGCACACCTTTAGGTGGTTAAAATGACTTTCCAATATCTTCAATGAACACAAAACTATGGATTATGGTATCCTAGAGATACAGATGTCACGCTTCATGAATATACAGATGTAGATTGGGCAGGAAGCATGCATAAAAAAAAGAGCACTAGTGGTGGTGCATTCTTTATGGGTTCCAGATTAGTATTTTTGTTCAACAAGAAATAAATTTCAATTGCTTTATTTATAGTTAAAGAAGAATATGTGGCTGCTACATCTTGTTGCACACAACTTCTTTGGATGATGCAAACTTTACAAGATCTTCAAATCACTTGTACTCCACCTATATCCATTTTATGTGATAATACAAGTGTAATCAATATTTCAAAGAATCCAGTCATGCAATCAAAGACCAAGCACATACCTATCAAATATCATTTTATCCGGGAACAAGTGCTTGAACAAAGTATGTTCCCTACAAGGAATAGGTTTCTGATATATTCACCAAACCACGGCCCAAGGAGACATTTGAATACCTTAGACAGAAGCTGGGAGTAGTTGATGCATCATCTAGCTATTGAAACTTATATGTTTCAGAGAAAAGTGGTTGTACACGAGTTTCATGAGGAGCATCCACATACATACATAGGTTTATGTGGATACAGTCGTGTATATGTTGGTCTAAAGACAAACAGTGGGCTAGACATAGGATGAAAAGAGTCTGATATGGGTTTCACAGAGACCATCTGACACAGGTTCAGGGGGAGCATATACTTCTAATAATGCAGTGTTGGCATTATCTTAGAAGATCTTGGTTTAATCTTATAGTTGTTTTTGGTGCAAAGGGAGAACATGGTTGCTAGTCTGAATAATGATTGACAGATACTACTGGTGTTAGTTGTTCATGCCTAGCATAATCCTGTTTTAGATATTTTGTTTCTATAAATATCTTCTATCATCAAGTTCATGTAACAACCTATTTTGGTTTCCCCACTATGCCTGGAATGGATGACGTAATGTTCTTTTTTTATCATGTGTAAACTTTTGGTGTATCCCCACTTGGTTGGGTGGATTGGTCAATATTGGCATATCCCCACTTGATTGGGATATGGATGTATGTATGAGCCTTTGGTGATAGGAAGGTCATTTATAGAGTAATGTTCTTTCATGTAGAACATATTTTTGCACACCATGCCTACAGTTAGGGGGAGCATGGACAACACATCAGGGTAGAGATTTCAGCATGTACTCAGGGGGAGCATAACCCTTTGTCCTTGATGACAAAGGGGGAGAATGACATTGAGTGACTTGGGGTTGCCACTAAGTCCAAAGGGAGAGATTGTTGGCATTATGACATAGGTTTTGAACTATGACACAGGTGTTGTCCTTGATGGAAACTCACTCAGATGACAAATCTCATTTCAGGCTCTCAGAATGAAGGAAGATGACATATACATAGGTTCCACTTAACAAAGTCGTGTATACACGTGGAATTTCCGATCAACAGGCGTGTATGCATATGCACACACTTTCATACAAGGAAACGTGCGTACATGTGGGAAAAATTGTTTTTAGTCCATGGTATTTAGTCCTTGGTATTTTGGACCTATGGTTTTGGACCATGGTATCTCATCCGAAGTGTTGAACCCAAGTATTGGTTTTAAGTGGTTTTGGACCATGGTATTGAGTAAGGGCTAAGACTATAAAAGGGGAAGGAGATCATTAGGAAAACTCACTCAAGCATTGAATATCTTATGAAGAGAAAGATCTAGAATACTGGTCATTGGGGCTATGGTGCATAGCTGGATTTGAACCAAGGAGGAGCTTGAGCACTAGAAGAAGGATAAGTTCTACTAATGGGTCAAGATCTTAAGGCCTGAATAGTAGTATGTTTGTGTGGTTTTGATCTGTTATATTTGGCACATGACTTGATCTATAAATTTAATAATCTGGGTATAACTGATGTCTGAATAATTGAAAAGGATAAATTATCTTTTATAGATCTGCACGTAGGTTCCACACAAAAATGCATGTATGCACGCTGGTTTGGTAATTCAAAACAATGTATACGCTGGATTGCCTTAATACAGAAGTGTATGCACGTAGGTTCTTCATCTTGAAGCAACTTAAGTCTCATAAAATATGTTTTAGCTACTTTTTTTTATTGCTATAGTATTCTGGGTTTAGGATTGATGTCTGGTTACTGTTACTGTATTCTGGGTACAAGAATTAGAGAAGTGATTAATTGATTCAGTTTTGGCTAGTGCAAAGGGGATTAGTTAATGTAGATACATTTGATGTTTGATCAATGTTATTTATGGATCCAGTCTAAAAATTTATGAAAAGTGGTCCCTGGAAGAAAAGAGAGGGTTGTAGCCTTCTGTAGATCAGCACCTACATGCTAGTACATCAACTAGTACAAGAGCTAAGGGGGTTGTAGCTCCTTTCCAGGAGAAGCTAGATAACTAGAGAAGGTTGTAGCATTATGCAAGTAGAAGCCTGCGTATTGGTATAAGACTGCACCAGTACAGAAATATTGTAAAAAGAAGTTTCTTTTTAACAAGAAGATAGAGAAGCATTGTAGCAGGTGGTTTCCACCCACATTGGGTTTCCACCTTATATCTTGTGTTCATATGTGTGATGATCTGTTCTGTTTACTACACCTGTTTACTATTCTTATGGTTAATGAAGTTCTGATGAACTGATTAAAGATCAAATGGATTACTTAAATCTTAAGTTTACTGGTTATATGCTAGTTGTTGTAGACACAGTTTCATGTATATATTGGTTTCCATATATGAAGTAGCATATATCTAAGTTTGAAAATGAAAAATTATTTGACTTGATAATATTGATTCACCCCCCCCCCCCGCCCCCCCCCCCCCCCCCCCCCCCCCTTAGTATTTTTCCAATAGGGATATTTAGGATAATTAGAAATTTTGTCTAAACATTGAAGTTATGTGATTGAGATCACCAAACAACAAAATGAAAGACCAATAGGGATATAATATTGTCCTAACACAAATTAAAAAGCATGCATCTAGCAGTCAGTTCTATATACTATAAGGAAATATGTGTGCACTTGGTATCCTCATAGGTTGGGGAAGGATTTTTGGTTTGATGCAGATTTCCTCTCTACACTCAAGTGATCTACCTATTCCACACCTAATCTCAATCCCTACACACAACCACAAACAAACAGAGAAAAAAAGTTACCTTCCTCAAAGGGTCATTAGATGAAAATATCATAGAAACAATTATAAAGCATGTTGAATACAAATAGATACAGGGAATGAACATATGTTTATATTAATCATATAAGTGAAAGTGAATCAATATACCTCCCATCAAAGGATGTACTCTCCTAATCTTTTCATGTGGTCTCCTCTCCCAGTCTAACATAGCTCTCGCACTATAGTTTGGATACTTCCTCTTCCCCCTTTCCTCTTGGTGAGATTATAAGGGTCCATTCTATCCTTTAGGAGAATGTATCTAGACACCTAGGGGCTTTAGAAGTTAGGAAATTTCATCAATAATGGACCCCTAGCAAACTAATAAACAAGTGTGTCAGCTTAATCTCTTTGGGAATGCAAAACTATATAAATCATTTTCACAATTATGAGTGTTTTATCAATTATCCCAATTGTGAAATAATTGTCATCTTAAAATTACAATATTTTGGCAAATTAATTACGAGAAATAACTCAATATTCTAATTCAACCCTTTTGTCATGGGATAAATCTCACACAAGTAAAAGAAAATGTAAAAAAGGGGTACATTTTAGCCAAACAACTGAGGTAAGTTGATTTTAGGTTTCTCTCACCATAACGGAGTGACAAAGAACGTTATAACAATTAGGCCAAGTGTGTCATCTTAAGGTGAACCAATATTGTTTGTGAAAAATAAGGATGTTACTCTCAGGTTTTTCATTGATTCTAAGAAGTTGAATAAGGTGACGATCATGAACATGTACTCATTGGTAAGGATTAATGAGTTTTTTTTATCACCTAAAGGGGGCAACAATGTTCTCAAACATTGATTTGAGATTAGGATTTCATCAAGTATGCATCAAAGAAGAGGACATCTACAAGGCTTCTTTCTGCACCAGTTATGGGAATTATGAGTTTGTTGTTGTTCCTTTTCGTTTAACATATGCTCCAACAAATTTCGTGTGTTTGATCACTAGCGTGTTGCATCCTTATCTAGACAAGATTTTTATTATATTAATTATTGATATATTGATATATTTTAAGAATGACGAAGAGCATGTCAAACACTTAACAATAGTACTGACATTTCTAAGAGAGAATCAAAGCTTAATATATGTAGTTTCTCCCAAACAACAATACATTACTTGGGACACGTCTTTTCCAAGGAAGGAATAATAGTATACCCTGGAAAGATTAGAGCTATCATGAAATTGGAAGATCCTAAGAACGTGGATGAGGTTAGATCACTAATTGGCTTTGAAAGTTATTACAAGAGGTTCATCAAAAAGTTCTAATTGATTTCCTATATTATTACATCATTGCAAAGGAAAGAAAAAAAAATTGAATGGACATAGGAATGCAAATTTAGTTTTGAGTAGTTGAAGCAGTTTCTTACAAATTCTCTAGTTCTAAACATACAATATCAAGATAAATATTTTGTGTTGTGTACAAACACTAGCAAGAGAGGACTTGGTGGAGTCTTGCTGTAGGAGGGATAGGTGGTATGTTATGAGTCAAGGAAACTGAATGAGTTTGAGGAGAACTATGTGGTGCATGATCTTCAGTTGGCAACAATCATTCAAACATTGAAGATGTGGCCGAACTATCGTAGTGGATTGAGCTACTTGTTTGACCAACCAAATCTAAATTCCAGGGAAGCTAGATGGTTTTCCACGTTTAGTGAGTTTTACAACGAGATCAAGTACATCAATGGTAAATTGAACATGGTTGCAGATGCGCTTAGAAAAAGAGTACATGTAAATCACATAATAGTTATGAGTTCACATGGGATAAATTTTCAAGTTTGGATTTTACAGAAAGGAGCAAGATACAAGGTACAAAAGAACGTTATATGTGATCATGATGTGGACTATCATCTCACGGAAGATTCTTTGGTGAGACTTAGAGATAGGATCTATGTGTAGGACAAAAGTGAGCTCAAGAAGCTTACTTTGAGGGAATTTCATGTTAAGTTGTATTCAAGTAATCCAAGATATCAGAAGAAGTTCTATGACTAGAAGAATCTAAAGAAAGAGCTAGATGAGTTCATCACCATGCGTTTGGTTTGTCAAGAAGTGAAAGTTGAGTGCAAGCATATAGGTGGTTTACTACTACCGATTTTGATTCCAGAGTGGAAATGGGAGGTCATATCTATGGATTTCACAATATGTTTTTTGAGGAAATCCAAAAAACATGGTTTTATTATGGGTGTGGTGGATAGGTTAACTAAGGTAGTTCACTTCATAGTGGTTAAGTCTACTAATTTAGCTAGTAAGGTAGCTTATGTCTTCACTAGGGAGATAGTAATGTTGCATGGTATTCCTAAGAATATTGTATCTGATAGAGACGTTAGGTTCACTTCCATATATTGGAAGGATATATTTCTAGGTTGGGGTATATAGTTGGCCTTCAGTATAACTTATCATCCATAGATGAATGTAGAGAGAGAGAGGGTCAACATGATTCTAGAGGACATGTTGAGAATGTACAACATGCACTAGCATAGGAGGTTGAAGGAGTATGTTCCACACGCTGAGTTCTTTTACAACAATAGGTATCATGAGTCACTGAGGATGAGTACATTTGACATACATTATGGATGGAGTTGTAACACTCCAATCAACTCGAGTGATACAGTGAACATGGGATTGATTGGACTGGATTGGCTGCTAGAGATGGAGCAAGAAATGTACAATATCAAGAATAATTTTAAGGGAGCATAAGATAGACAAAAGAGTTATTTAGATCAACACAGGTAATGTAAGAAGTTTTAGGTTGAGGAGCATGTGTATTGGCCCATCAAGCCCAATAAGATCTCCTTGAGGATTGTGTAATGTGCCATGTTGGGACATCGGTATTCCGGGGCTTTTGAGATCATTGAGAGGATTGGACTAGTGGCATACAGACTTACATTGCCACCAACAGTGAAAGTCCATGATGTTTGCCATGTTTTATTTCATAAAATATTTCTAAAGCATTATGATCATGGGATTGACTAGTCTATATTGTAGATGGAGCCAAAAGGAGAATTCCAGCTAAAGCCTTAGTGCATATCATAGCAGAAACAATTCATGCTCCATAACAGAGAAATCAAGCAAGTTAAAGTGTAGTGGAAGAAATTTGGGCCCAATGAAGCTAAATGGGAGATGGTTGATCAAATTTGAGATATGTATCCTTCATTGTTTGTAAATACATACATATTTACTATAAAAATCATATATAGGTTTTTTATAAAAATCCAATAAGCAGTATGGTTGTCATGTTGGTTATTCTTTTTAGCAGGTTCTTCGTTGTAAATAAAACATTGAGCTAAGTTATAAAGATACATGGGAAATATGGTTTCATTTAAAACAGTCTTGTTGGTTGTAGGTAAAATAGAATACTAAGGGCAGTTTTCAAGTAAGGGTTGGAGCCTTTAATAACCCCTAGTTAATTTTTCATGTAATAAAGTTAATAAAGGGGAAATAAGACCAAGGTCATGGGACATGTATTCCAATTTGAATGTTGGTAAAAAGACCCTACTCGGTGTTTGTTTATGCTTATTATGGCTAAGGAAATTTGCAAAGGCATTTAAAAGGAAAAAGGAATTAATTAGCATTTGTTTATGAAAGTAAAGGAAAATAGGAGAAAAAGGAGATGGAAGGTCACATAATTGCATGAGAGGAAAATTGAAGGAAAGATATAGGAAAATTAAGAAAATAGATTCCTTGATGATAAAAAGGATTTTGAAAATTCTATGGTGGATCTATATCTCTATCATATCTATTTTTTCATACTATTACACACCTAGAGACTTAGAGAACTTTAGAATTGGAGGAAGGAAGGCCAAGGGAGGACAATGAAGTAAGGAAAAAGTAAGGATAATTTGGATCGATCACCTTTGGCACGAATACTTGTAGGTAACAAGTTGCATGTGTGATATACTAGATGGTTGGTGAATGCATGTTACATGCATGTACGTATTTGGTTCTTTTATTTCCATTGAAATGGGTTTTCCTACATGTGACAGTGGTTTCATCATTACCTTGCCATTTCAAGATAGTCATGGTGTGATGGGGTTCATTCATTTGGTCGATATATAGATTACTAGATGGTTTTGGAACTGATTGAGGTGGTCTTAGGGAAATTCCCAAGGGCCTGAGAATCCCTTGAACGATTTTGGTGAAATTATGGTAAAGCCTCATGGTGGAGACAAGAAAATTCCTCAAGGTATTGGTGAAGAAATTATGAGGAATCCAAGCTTGTTTTTGGCCTAGTGATCCTTTGACTAATTTTGGAAGGATTGCAGTGAAGCATGAGGGTGGAGGTTGTTTAATCCTTAAGCGTCCTTGGTTTTTTATGTGCTTACTTTAAGCCTAGTGATCCCTTGACTAGTTTTGGTGGGATTGTGGTAAAGACTGATGGTGGAGGTGGTTTAATATGTGGATAACCCTGTTCGTTTATGTTGTTATTTTGGGGCTAATGATCCCTTGACTAGTTTTGGTGGGATTGTGGTAAAGCTTGATGGTGGAGGTTGTCTAATCTTGGGGAATCCATGATTGTTTTGTCCTAAGTGCCACATTCATGCTTAAAATATGACATGGGGGTGGTTGGCTAAAAGAAATATTTTGTTCAGCCCAATCTATGGTTGGGTGGTACGTGGAAGTCCCTAATTTTGTTGAGTTTCACATATATTAATAAGGGGTATTTTCCTCTTGTATTTCATGAGTTATTATACTTGTTACCATGTGGATTTAATGGTTGTTTTATCATGGTTATTATTTTAGTTATAAGGAGGGTTTCATAACAAGTTCTAGTTATGGCTCTTAATGTGCTTGATTTGTTGATGAGTGGTTAATGAATACGTGACCTAACAAATGTTATTGAAACAACTATGGGAGGGAATTTGATCTTCTTGATTATTTTCAGATAATTATCTGACCACTATGTTCAATTATGCTTTCTTGACCTGTATATTTCATGTTCTCAATATGTTTGATGAAATGATTATCTTGGTTGGCCCTAGCTATGTGATGTATCTAACTCAAGTTTGAATATTCAAAATTTTTATTACGTCAATTATGCATCTAAGAAGGTATAAGAAGTTTTGGGTGGAGGTTCAAGCATAATTCAGGTTCACAATTTGGGACTGCATGCTCTTAACTAGAAAGTTTAGGTTCCAATTCCATGGATACAAGCTTGTGCATGTGACTGGAGGTTTCCAAATAGATGAAGGCCTTGTTTTGGGTGCATTTGAAGCCTCAGGGTAGAGAAGGAGGGGTTCGACTCAAGGTGTGGCCAATTAGGATTACTTGTTAGTGCATGTTTTGTATCACATGTAGGATGTTGTGGAATGTCAATTATCATCAGTAGTCGACACCATTTCCTTAATGGGATCTAGGAGGTTGGGTCATGCAATTATAGATCTATTTACCATATTCACTCTACCAAGAAGTGAATGTTGGTAAATGTGGGAGGGGTGAGTTACACTATGAGTTAAACGTAATCTATATTAAGGAAATTATCTTACCAAAATTTCAAAATAGACTAAAATCTATTGTAATCTAGGATAAAACATAGTATGTCCAAAGATGAGGCTTATGTCTTTTAGTTTGATGATTGAGTTGCTCAATAAATTCTTAAGGATTAAAGTTTTGGGGGGGTTAATAGAATGAAGGAGCTTATGGTATTCACTATGATGTAGGATTTTTCAGTTACTAGCTTTCAATATCTAAGATCCACTCATAGATCACCTAATTTAGCACACACTCATGTATTATAATGTGATCCAGTTGAAGCACAAAATTTAGCACAAATGACATTTGGTATAGTGCTATGAAAATGTAGACATAGAAATGTTACAACAATATATCATTACTCTCAAATAGACTCATATATCAAGATAGCTCATAGGTAGAATTGTTATGAAACAAACTCAGAAAAAGAGAGAAAAGATAGTTGAATGCCTTAGAATTAAACATCTTCAAGGGGGCAACCTCCTTTACATTACACAAATGAACAATTCTTGGATTATACAAATGACAAGACCTCCTTTCTATATATATGAGTTTAAGGGGTCATAATATAATCAGAGTCGACATAACAATAATAATGTAAGGGCATAATAATAATAATAGTGGGCTTCTATGGGGAACAATAATAACAATATCGGGACGAAATGGGTACAACAATATAATAAGGGGGTTGTACTAATAACAGTAAGGGGTTACACTAATAGTATAGGGGATTAACATGCCCCTCTCCTTCAAAAAGTGTTTTCCTCAATGCTTGAATAGTTCTTGATACTTTTATATAAAACTCGTGTTCTGCCATGTGGAATATTCAGGGGGTAAGTTCTTCCACTTGATGAGATACTCTGAAATTGATCAATTTCATAGCTGTCGGGTTCTTGTTTTTATGACTGCTCCAAGTTCCAATTTGATTTTGCCTTCCTCTTCAAGTTCTGGCAATATTGTTTGAATTGGAATATTCTACAACTTTTGAATGAGTGACCATACTTGTTCATCCTTCTTCCATTCATCCCTTGCTTCGTCTATCCAATCTGGTCGGATAATAGAAATAGCACAAAACAATGCTTCCACATCCTCATCCTTTATTGAGAATGCATCTGCAAAAAATTTTTGCTACCCTTTTCTATGCATGATGTCAAAGTCATAAGCCAACATATTTGTGACCCATTTTTTTTGTTCTTCTAAAGATAATAGTTGTTCTAAAAAGTATTTAAGACTATCATCATCTATTTTTACCTTGAAGTGTCTTCCCATTTGGTAAGGTCGCCATTTCGTAAGTGCATATAGTATTGCCAACATTTCCTTCTCATAAATAACTTGCTTTAGATGTAGCAGTAAAAATACACAATCGCCTACATTTAAACATTTTTCACTACGATGTTGATCTACCTATTGCTTCATTCAATTTTGCACCAAAGTGGCGTTATCCTTTAAAAGTTGGAGAACTTGTTGTTGATGCTCGATGTGATCTTTCACTGCTTGAACCTTTTTCTTCTTGATATGTCCTTATATCTTTAGAGTTTGAGGAGTGGTAATTTCTTCCAATCCTTTACAAGATATGGTTAGATTCATTTCTTGATGCTCGATGTGATCTTTCACTTCTTGAACATTTTTCTTCTTGATATGCCCTTCTATCTTGATAGTTTGAGTAGTGGTAATTCTAACCAATGAATTATAAGATATGGTTGGATTCATTTCTTCTTTCTTGATGTGATCTTTCACTTCTTGCACCTTTTTCTTCTTGATATGTCATTCTATCTTGAGAGCTTTAGGAGTAGTAATTATTGTCAATGCTTTACAAGATATGGTCTGATTCATTTCTTCTTTCTCTGGGGTTGGGTCCTAGCATATATCCTCTTCTTTTGATGTTTCTTGATCATTTTCTTCCTCCTCTTCATAATCTATGTAAAATAATTTCTTCTGAGCACACTTATGACCTTTAGTGCATTTTCTATCATAATTGTAGCAAAGCCCTTTTTCTCTTTTTTCTTCCAATTGTTGTGGTGTAAGCCTTGTAGGTTGTGGAAGGCTAAACACTTCCATAATTATAGTCATGAGTGGTGGGATTCCTTGTTTTCATTTTTTCACTTTCAATTTTTCTTGCCAACTCGAATGCCTCCTCCAATGAATCAGGTTCCCAAAAACAAACCTCATGTTGAACGTTATCCTTTAAAGTCCCTATGAAGGCATCAATCCTTTGCTTCTCTAGAATATAATTTACCCTTCTATTCAATTTTTGGAAGTCTTCAATGTGCTCTTCCATTGAACACTTTTGTTTGAGATTTATCTACTGGCTAAAGAAGGAGTTTCTCTTTGTATCCTCATAATGTGCTATCATTTCCTCCATGAAAATTGACCACGTGACAAGTGGTTTACGAGAACAAAGCCCTTTATACCATAAAAAATGATTCGGTTCTAAGTAATTAGATGCAATACATACCTTTTGTAATAGTGGTACACCATGTAGATCAAAATATTTCTCTGTCTGTAATATCCAATTTATCGGATCCTTGCCATCAAACTTCCTCATCTCACTTTTTCTTGACTTTAGGAGCTCGATCTTGAAATGAATGTAACTCTGTAATTTCAAATCTTCTAGTTCTAAAATCATGATTTCCAATAGTCCTCTGCGTTCTCTTTCCAACGCCACTAGTCTGATCCAAATTGGATTCTCCAAGGAAGCGTTATGCCAAATCTCCCACGGTGACCTAATTATAGACTAGTTTAGTAGAGTGAACTTGTACGACATGCCATGAGTCACTCTTTTGACCTTTGGACCTGAAAAAAGTACACAAGGAACTACAGTCCATCCTCGTTCTGTCACTTCTTACGAAATTTCAATATGATTCTCAAAACAAAAGTTATGACTATTTTACCAAGGTCACCTATTTGGAATGTAATTCAGGAGTATGGAAAAAGGCTAAATTCATTAGATCATATCCCCACAAATATTGCACAAAAATCTTTGAAATTCGGATCCAAGGTTCAACACGATTTTGCTGCAAATGGTTTTTTTGCACTTCTGAAACATCGCAAAAAAAAGTTATAGCAAAAATTCCATGATGACCTATTTGGAGCAGCAAAACCCTAGAATCCACAGCTCTGATACCAGATGTTATGAAACCAGCTCACAAAAAGATAGAAGAGATAGTTGAATGCCTTAGAATTCAGCCTCTTCAAGGGGGCAACCTCCTTTACATTACACAAATGAATAATTCTTGGACGATACAAATGACAATACTTCCTTTCTATATATAGGAGTCTAAGGGGTCATAATATAAGCAGATTCGACATAACAATAATAATGTAAGGGCACAATAATAACAATAGTGGGCTTATATTGGGCACAATAGTAACAATATTGGGACTACATGGGTACAACAATATAATAAGGGGGTTGTAGTAATAACAATAAGAGGTTAGACTAGTAGTATAGGGGCCTAACATCTTCCTTGAGAAATCATCAGTGGACGTGGCATAATATTGATGCCCACCAATATATTTTACTGCCATAGGACCACACACATAAGAGTGTATACGATTAAAAGCTTGATCTAGTATCACTTCTTTCAAATGGCTTCCTCACGTTCTTTCCTAGAGAACAACCCTTGCAGATCTCTTCAAGTTCTTCATTCAATTCAGGGATGCCATTGGCCACTACATTTAGAGATGGAAAGATATTATACTGAAGGTGTCCATACCTTATATTCCATAGCTCAGAAGGGTTCACATGAAAGTGAACTAGGGGTATAAATGTGAAGTTGGGTTACACTTATGAGAGTTTCCAATGAAAATTTTGTGATTGCACTTTTTTGGAAGAACTATTTATTTTTTGGGCCAAATTATTCAAACTCTTTTGGCAAAACTATAGTTTTTTTGGCTGAACTATTAAAACTAACTTTCGACCAAATTTTTTGACATTAAACTTAAGAGAAGCCTTGAATACCAAGTAATATATTTATTTGGTTGGGGGGCTGTGGAATCTGAACACTAGGTTTTCTTATTGAACAATATTTTCGATGAAACTCTTTCGACCTTAACAAAGATTTTTCCGACGAAAATGCATTTATATGTGGGTTTTGATCCCATTGTAAGTTTACACTCTCTTTTTTCTATGTCATTTCCCAACAAAAATATGTGACCATGTTGTCATTTTCATTTGGTTTTGTTGTTAGTGTGGAGGTCAGTTATACATCCAATTTTTGAAGGTTTTATAGGTCGGCATTCTATTTGCATTTTTGTTGTCTACATTAAAATTTTCAAGTTGTTACAAGTCTATTAGGATGGATGACTTCAAAACCACAAAAGTTTGTCATCGATATGTTTAACGCTAGAGGAAGTTTGTAAACCATTCCATAGTTAGTTACCTCTTTGTTTTGTCAAATGATGATATAACATTGTAATATATTACCATGCGATAATCCCCATGGCATATAGTTTCTATTAATAGGAAAATTCAAAGATTGAAACTATTTTTCTTCTAAGCCTTGACCACCTTCACCAGGATCTATTCTCAACCTTCGCTACTCTTAGCAACCTTCTGAGCCTTTTAAAAATGCCACAAGGTTGTGTCTCCTGTAAAAAAATCTACATGACACATATGTGGTTTCTTATTCGTTGCACATAAAACAGTTCTTACTTCAAGTATTTTACACTCTTAGCATAATATGCATAGTCATATACTCTCACATTGCATGTCTCATCACTCAACATTTGATATCCATACTTCCACATTACTTGCACTATCTTGGTATATCCCATCAACACTTATACTCATAACTCAACCATTACACAAACCACCATCATATAAACCACCTTTTATATGCAAAGACACTAATTCATAGTTTCCTCTTCTTTCTTTCTTTATCACTAAGCACTCCATTCAACATGTGCACAACTAGTTAGTTGCATTGTATAATTCCCTTGCTCATTTATGTAGAGGTGAAAAAATATGATCCTCAATATATTATGTATCACAACCTTTGGGGATGAATTTATATTTAATCTATGTCAAACAATGATGATTCATTTGTCTAAATAATCGCTCACCCCTCTACATTACATCAACACAACTCTTTCCTTCATGATTTGGTCTTTAGTTTTGATGTATGTACCATGCACAATATCCTTCACTTGTTATGGCAATAAATGTGGCCTTGTAACATTTTTTTTTCACTCGATGTACCATTAGCCAGATCACAATTGTCATTCTCCATCACCTTTGATTTATATTCATCCTATCCTATCGGCTCAATGCCTAAGGCTACATTATTGTCCCAACTAATTATGTTGGAGTTATTTTTGGTACCTCTCCTTCTACGTTCACACTACTTCTAAGGATTTTTGATCCCATTTAATCTTGGCTCTTCTCATGGTTTCAACAACAAATTGTTTTAAGCAATTCGATGGCCAAACCTTAGATCAACATAGGATAAATCACTCACAATGGCTAGCACGAAAATTCTTAAATGACCACCATTTATTTATCAAAAAATATTTTTAACTTGATGAAACAACACACGTGAAGCCTCATCGTCACAATCACAGAACAAATGTCATGCTATCAAACACAGATCACTGGTTATGATAATAGATGTTGATATCACAGAGCGCGGAGATATGGTGGTGTCTAAATCATCACATACAAATTATAAACCTAATCAATAGACCCTAAAAAAAAGTTTAAAAGTATAAATCCTCATAAACAAATTAAACAATTTCAACCTTAGTAATGAACTTAGTTCTAGAAAAGTTCATGGCAAGAATTCTACTATGCAAGTTGTCACTTTTTTCCACCTAATCTCTCTAGTTAAAAACATTCATGTACTTATTTTCATCCTATTGCACTCCTTTCCTTAACTAAAACTACGGTGCATATGAATAAAAATATGGAGATCCAATTGGATTAGCTCACACTCTATGATTGTTTTAATATGCTTCTATTATGCAACGCTAGTCTAATGAAAATCATATAAAACTTTATGGGTGAAATGTTTCCCATGGTAAAAATTAGGGGGTTATTTATTTTGGTTCAGATTCTTTTTACGAATAGGGGTTACAATACCCATCACCCAATATTTATTTAAAAAAAAAAAAAGTAGTTGTAAACAATTAACCCATGGGAATATTATGGGGAGAGTTTAAAAAATTATTTCACCTTGCAAAATTTAAACTACATTATCCCATTCGCGCTATTTTTATGGTAATGGAAAGCATAAAAATATATATTTCACATTATTTTTATATGAATACCAATTATTTGGATTTGTTTCTCCTCGTAGAATTTATATTCACTCTAATTCAAACTAGATTCTCCAATTGACCCTATTTTTATGGTAATGGAAAGTACAAATATATATGTCACCCTATTTTTATGGGACTACCAATTATTTGAATTTGTTTCTCCTAGTGGAATTCATTTTCACTGTATTATATTTTTCTACCCGAAATTGTTGGAATTGTCATTTTTCGAGTAAAATGTATCCCACACTTCATGTAATGTGGAATCATGGTTTTATTGGAATTGGGGGTTACATGAAATCCCTTTAATCACTATTTAAATAACCATTGCAATGGACGGATCAATTTCTCAATTCTTCCTTGTGTATTTGACATCTAGGGAACATAGTTATTTGACTATTTCCATTATAATTTGGTAAGAATTCATCCACACCAATGTTATTTAAATGTTCAAATGTAGAAGATATTTGGCATAAAAATATGAAAATGGTTATTATAATTTTATTTTTTTACCAAGATAACCTATTATATATTTTTCTCATTGTAGTAGTAGAGACTATCAATAAAGCTCTATATAAATAATAGAGGATGTACCATCCCTTTATATTTTTATATGTCTAGATTGAAAGGTTGTTTCATCTGCTAAGTCATTTAACACTCTATATAAGATAGAGATCTGATTTTATAAACCTAAAATACTCTGGTTGTAAGATATAGTTAATCGGAGACGTCACTGCATTCACCATTAACACTATCAATTTTTTTCAGGAATCAATAAAATAATAGTCTAGCGAAGATTGTTGTGGGAGTTCAAAAATTCCTTTAACATGGACACTCCATGACATTCAATGAGTTTCATCCACTAAGTATCATGAAAGAGTGATCATTCTAATAACTGTAGCAGTCTCTCCTTCTTATCCAATTATCTATAAATAATGGCAGTGGGGGTGGTGGAGCTATATTCAAATGTAGATATAAAAACCACTAACTTTTAATGTCTCCCTTTTACTTACCATAAAGGTTTTGAAAAGGTTACAAAATGGTTAGTTTCTACATGTTGAGATTCACATTAACTCATTTTCATGCAAATTTAAAGGTTTGAAATCACCTTCAGAAATAATAGTTTAAAGGATTTCTTGAGTGTAATAGTTTTGTATGTTTCGTTAAAATCTTATTCATGTTTAAGGTAGATATTATAAATGTTATATCTTAAAAATTTCTACAAAATTGGTTGCAAATATTAGTTTTCTTCACTACTTCGAACATTATATTGCTTTAAGTATTGGGGGTTTTCGCAGTGCATTATATTTGATATCATTTTCTGGGATTCAACTACATTAAGTAATTCATTCATCTATGACTCTTTCCATGAGAGGTAGTTGTAATTGACTACTTTCTCAAGATTTTTGAATAGTCCGCTTAGAACTCATTGCATCGGGTGATGCTCATAGGGGTGAAGAAGTGGAATTGAAACTACGGAAATAAATCACATAGCGTCAATCATCACTTCTGAGGCTTGCACTTGATAACCAGGACTTCCTGTGAAGTCATCCATCCCAAATCACCTGTGGCTCAAGCACACTTAACTTTGGAGCTTTCCCCACACTCGAGCCCACTTAGCTTGCTACCCCGTTTACAAAACCTTAGCAAGTATTGTGCCTCATGAACCATTCAAGTAGAGTTCCCTTCACTCTTTTGAATTAGGTATTGAGGGTTTTCCTAGTACATTATAGTAGATATCATTTTCTGGGATTCAACAGCGTTAAGTAAGTCATTAATCTATGACCCTTTCCATGAAAGGTAGTCGTAATTGATGACTTTCTCATGATTTTTGAATAGTCCACCTAGCACTCATTGCATCAGGTGATTCTCATAGGGGTGAAGAGGTGGAATTGAAACTAGTGAAATAAATTACATAGCCTCAATCATCACTTATGGGGCTTTCACTTGGTAACTTGGACTTCCTGGGAGGTCACCCATTTCTTGTATGTTGTATATTTTTAGTAAAATCTTCTGTATGGTATTAAAGAATATAATAAACAAACACACACACACACACACACACACACACACACACACACACAACACAATATATATAATATAGAAGAATAATATTCAACACTTTTAACAAAGCCATTATCAAATAGATATTAAGTTTGTCGCATGAAATAAAAAAATATAATTACTTATATAAAATGAAAAAGATAGTAAGTTTTTTCCATGGAGTAGAGAATATAGTTACGTTATATAATGAAATAGACTTCTAAGTTTTTTCAATGGAATAAAAAAGATAATTAGGGTGTTTCCTTTCCCTTCCCTTCCTATTTTTAAAGCTAGAATTGACTATGTTTTTTGGTCCAGATTTAGGTAAATTTTTGTTTAGAACATTCAATGTGAGGTTTTCTCAACTAATTATATAATTTCCATATATATTAAGTACTTATATATATATATATATATATATATATATATAATTATATCATATATAATATTTTTGAACGTATTATAAAATTAAAAACGTCGTAGTCAAGTGTAGGAATGTTTTTAAATAGATTTTGATATAAATTTGCTAAAGGTATCTTGATGCAAAATTATAGTAACACCTCATTTTGTATTTTTCTTAATCAATTCACTTGTCCCATTTCATTTTATCGCATTGTATTTGAATAAAAAACTATTTATTGCTCATAATAATAATACTTGTGGTTTATTTTATTAATTTTGGTATTATTAGTATTATTATTAATTTTGGTATTTCACTATTTTTCTCATTTGAAATTAATAATTTTATAAATTTTAAAAGACTTAGTAGCATAATTTTTCTTTTTTAAGATATTAATTTAACAACTCAAACTTTTTTTTTTGTGATTTTTGAACATTTAAAAAAAAAAACTTCTAATATCGAAATATGTTTCAAATCATCTTCTGAATGAATTGTCTAATTTCTTTATATTATATCATGAGTTAAAAAAATTGTATTGCACATACTTATATAATTATTTTATAATTTAAAAAGGTAAGCAATTATAAAAAATGAATTTAAAAGATCAATAAATAATTATTATTTGAAATTAGATTGATTTCTTTTTATATATAATATATTAACATTTTTTCTATAAAAAACTTTTATTTCTATGTGTTTCTCTAACAATTCCATAACACGTGTAAATAACAAATAAACTATATGCTTAAAGAATAATGTATGTACGGATACAATGAAATTATTTCATTATCATAGACAATTAATTAATGTAAGATATAATGTTTATATTTACTATCTTTAATTTTTTACCTAAATAGACTAAGTATTTTTATAATGGTATTTCTATATAACTCAAACTATTATTTTGACATTCTAACCATATTCTTTATATAAAACAATACAAAATAGAATATAAATATAAACATATAAAGTACAAGTATAAAGTATCATTAAAAAAATATAAGTATAATTGTAAAATTAAAAAAATATATATAATTTATAATTATATAAATTTAATTAAAAAATTATATAGGAAAGATTATTTATTTAATTATATTTGAAATGTAAAATTATTATACTGAAAACATTCTATCTTTTTGTAAACATAAAAAATATAAAATATATTTTTAATTATTTATTATTAAAATCAATAAATAAAATTATAATATGTATTTATTATTTATTATCCTATAGATGTATTTTTTACAATAGATTTATAAAAATTTAATCCAATTATCAGTGGTTATTTGGTGAAACAATTTGACCAACACTAATTTTTAGTACTAGTACGATAAAGGTTTGATATTTATCTAAAAACATTAACTCCTAATCAACCTAATTTCTCCCCAATTCTACCAAACCAACCATACTACAACTCACTAGGTGGATTAAATGCTCCTAAAATGAGGAAGCCCAAAACTTGAAACATGTGGGTGGGGAGATAATGTCATGTAGATTTATGGTCCTTTGAACTCTTACAGGATGTTACATTGATCTCACCTAGTGCCAAAATATAACTTGTGAAAGTGTGAAACACTTTGAACATAGAATCCCTGACTTAGCCACCAAAACACTATGTTGAGAAGTAGCACTATTTGCAATGACTTTACGATGTTTTATAAAATTATTATTCAATAAGTGATTGACCAAAAATTTATATAGAGATATTATATAATTGAAAAATAGCCTCTAGATTTTTATATATACCATAGGGATTTACCATTTATTATACATATAATTTCGGTCGTGGTTTATTAAAAATTTTCGTTATGAAAATGAGTGTTTTTAATATATTGCTCTTGTGTATGATCTAATCTCGTGCTATCATGACCCATGAAAGTAATAATTTCTATTACGGATAAAATTTTCAATTCTCCATCAATTCGTTGTAGATTATGCCTGAAATCTATTTTTTTCAAAATGTATTGCCCTTTAACCTTTAATTTAACCTTTAATTATATTTGTTAATTTTTTTGTTTAGTGTGATATACACACAACATGAATTCAAAGTTTTTCTAATGCTTTTTAACTAGTCTTTTCCATTGAAAGTTGAATACTTAAAACTTATTATCCTCTTGCTACTCGTAAAGGAAAGTATAGTTTGTTCAACCATTAAACATTGGTATTAATCTCATGCCTATGCTATAACAATTTTTTTTGTCTAGGTCATACTTAACTTAAAATGACATTGCTTTTGCATTTTTCTACCAATAAAATACTTTCAAAGTTTCATAAATCTAATTGAATTGTGAAAAGTAATAGTATTGTGTAAGATTGAAAGCCTTTTATGTAAGGTTCACATTTTAAATCTCATCTCTTTGTTGTTTATCGTGGCCAATCCTTGAAATCAAGATTTTATTGGATTCAATTTTTATCTGGCGTATAGATGGTAGTTTGATTGAATCCTTTAGAACACCGATTTTTATTGTGTTCATCCTCTTACTATTTTAGTCATGGAGTCTTTTGAAAATCCTCTTAGACCTTTTAATCATGGCACTATAAGAAAGGAAATTATTTTTGTTTATGATTCAATTAGTGTATAAGTTTAAAAATAACAATGGATTAAATAGTTTCTGCCATAAAAGGATTAGAGTGCATTGGTATTTGTTGTATGAAAATGTTATAGTAGTATGAAATCACTATGAAATGCAACAATGTTCTTTTTTACACCTACATGATCCATCTATGTTTGGATTTCTTTGATAATATAACTCATGCATTTAATACCTTTGTACCCATAAATACAAAAGTCAACCCAAAATAACCAAAAGCCATTTAAAAAAAACATGTATTAGAGTGTTGAAATAGGGTTCTTATAGTCGAAAACAAACTCGTTGTTCCATCATTGGATAGATATTTTTGTATTTTCCTATTTTATGATGAAAATATTTAATCTAGTTAATTTTTGTGGACAAAAAGAATTTGAGATCAGATGAAAATTTTTGATATACCTATGCATATCATTTACTTGGATTAAATGTCTATCATGTTGGGTGTTAAAACTTTGCTGGAAGGTCATATCGAAAGGCTTACATTATAGTCCTATGGAGTGAATTTACTTTTTTATATTTTAGTTGACATCTTGGTGTTGATTTGTTTACTCTATGCCTAAGAAATTTTGACTCAACAATCCATTAACCCAAATCATTCGTTATTGGCTTAACATATTTACCCTGATTAAGAAACATAATTACACTAAAAATCACTCGTTGTGGGGTTTGACTGGACATAAACAAATATTTTATTCCTTTGGTGTATCTTTGCACCTTTAGGGGCATTTTCTAGTTTAATTCTACTCCTAAAAAACAAAAATGTAGCATACACTTTACAATCTAAATTCAATTTTGCTTAGTACACCACCTCTCTATTTGGTCAAAAGATAATGTAACACTGTGAGATAATACCACAATATATTGTTAAATATTTCCATGACCATTTCTTGTAATGTTCAATGAAGTGTGTAAAACGTATTTTTGACAATTGATTTTTTTCTTGAAAACGTCATTAATATCCTTTTGAATCCTTCTTGAGTTTCAACACATGGAAAATATGACACATGGAAAATATCATTTCTGTATATCAATTCAGGAATAATGATTTTCCCTATTTATCTCAAATTACTATTGTTTTTATCATAATTCCCACAAACTTCTTGATCAAACATTTTAAGCTAAGGCGTTTGCAAAAAAGAAATATGTTATTGAAATTTTTTTATAGGGATTAGAAAAGCCATTAAATATGGTTGAAAAATGGGCATTATGCATCAAATTTTCTTGTTATCCAAATCCAGGGCAAGCAATGATTAATTATGTACTATACAATATTACAACGAATAAAGTCCTCCAAAGAAAAAGCGATGTACCTAGAAGGATAACAAAAAATGAAGAATATTATATTACACTTATAGAAGGCTTAGGAACAACTAAGAAGTATGGATAGAATAGAATTATTGTCTTCATAGATTTTGAACTTGTGTGCAACTAGATGAAAGGAGTGTACCAAGTCAAAATGGAGAAGTTAAAACAACTACACAATTTGTTTTTCTAGTCAATTTGAACCATTTAGCATAAGTAATTGTGCAAATGTTAGTATGATTTCTAGCGATCTATTGTATGGGACAATGCCAATTCAAGATTTGTGTGTGAAATATGAACTAGTGTCAAGAAGAAATCCATCAATTTTTTTTTATGGGAATTGTAAGGTATCTTTGATATTTGTGTGTTTTTTTAGTTATAAATGTGGTGTCTTTAATGGCCATGTGTTTCTTTCAGTACTATACTAAGGGTGCCTCCACTCTGTAATCACAACTTGGTGGATTACTGGGTGAATTATCAGGACCTCATGTTCCATAAATTTTTGTATTTAATTCTAAAAATGTGCACTTTATCATTTGTGTTTCTAGTCTTGAGTATATTTGAAATTAAAAATTTACACCAAACAATATTGAAGAAACCCTTAGATACTTACATTTATTTTTCTTAGTAATTTTTTGAATTCTTGGTCTTTTTAAATAGTAATTTTAAAGATATTTAAATGCATGAGGTAACTTGGGTTTTTTCAATGTATATATATAGACACACACACATATATGGATCAAGGGTCTGGATCACCACCTGAGTAGTCACCACCTGATTGTTTAAGTTGTAAACATGATATAGGATTAACTAAGTCTCGAGCACCAACTAGAGGGTGAATTTCTACGCATACCAACAAGATTGATCATGGATTGAGGAGAGTATCAAATGAATAAGTGGATGGTCATTCCATTCATTACATCTCATCCTGGTATTACATACATACCTCATACATACATACATATATCTATATATCTATATATATATATATTATTATATATATATTATATATATATATATATATATATATATGGTTATGTGTAACTTTAAATAGTATTCGGAGGATCATATGTACATACCTATTGAATTGATTTTTGTCAATTTAGCTTTATTAATTTATAATAAAGTCCATAGTTTTTAGGAGCATCTCTTATTAGGTCAATGAGAGTCTGGTATCAATCAATGGAGGATCATCGTTCACATCATCATGGTATGGTGTATATATATGTTTATGTGCATTTACCTGAATGATAAATTGGTAGAATCATATGTACATACATAATGAATATATTTTTTTTTATTTAACTTAATTAATTTACAATTTTTATTTCTTTAGAAGCATCTCTCACTAGGTTATCGCATGAGGATGATCAACATTATCCATGTGGTCCACAAGCTGAATCAACTCATGTACTTGGGTGGGATTTTGCTTTAGCATCTTGAGGTGCTCATGAATCTCAATTGGATCATCATGAACATGATTTTGGTAAATTATATAGTTAAAAAAGAGTTGTTAAAACAAATTTGTATGTAAATAAATTTTATGTACACATACATGTATGCCTATTTTGCATGTGTATAAATACATTGAGTTTTTTTAATATTTATGTAATTATATTGTAGTAGGGGGTAAAAATGTTGACCAAAGTCAACATTATGCGAAGGAGGGTGATTCAAGATGAAGACCATATGCCAGTTACCACCTCTCTGTCTGATATTTCTAATGAGTCTCCTTGGAAAAAAAAATCCAAAAATGTACATTACAGAGGTGCACATATCATTATTCAAAATTGGGGAATGATCTTGGGAGGTTGGAGCTCCCTACAGAGAGTTGACAAAGCTTAGAAATAGTTTTTGCACTCTCTAAGTACATTTCTTTATATTTCTAGGAACCTTGGGCCAAAAAAGTATGCCTTTATAGATATGATGAGTCATATAAAGGAAACAATGATGGATCCTGATAAATGGGTCAAGGTAAATAGGAAGGCTACAAAAGAACATACCAAATCTATGTTTAATTTCAAAGAAGGGATTAAAGGAACGATGTCGAAGGTGAAATATTTTAAGCACCCTAAAATAGCCCACCATTTGTATGATAGATTCCTTGAAGCGCATGGTATGAGACCATGGAATGACGAGGCTCCATATGATTTTTCTCAATTATTTTATGAAACGAGAAAATTGGGTATGAAACCTCATTATACTGACCTTCCATCTAAATTTTATGGTCTTCGGAAAGGTTGGACATACGTAAGGGTGCATTAAGGGATATTGAATTTCCTTGTCCTCTGCCTCTTTTGGTAGCTCAACCTCCTCGTATGGTAACTTTGCAGTCAGAGATGATTTTCGCTTCTCAAATTGGTTGAGAAGCAAGCATTGCCATTATAGAAAATATATGAACTACATTGAATGGAATTGATATGTGTTAATGTTTAGGGTTGATATTTTAATGTAATGTAATGTGTGTGTTAATATTGATTCACATAATTTTGTAATTTCTTTTAGATATAATTGAACATGAATGTATCACATGTTCACCATTTGTAGTTAAGTCTTTTGTTGAATGATTTTTTTTATATTATGACATTGTCACATTTGGGTTCAAATGAAGATATGTTCAAACATGCTGGTTTTTTTTAAGAACATGTTCATAATATTAATTTAATTTTATTATATTGGTATCATGAATACATTTCTCTAAAAGAAATAGTTACATAATTATTTGTTAACATATTTCCATTCCATCCGACATTTTTCACACAACACAACTCTCTTCCTCCCTGTTAGGAGATGTGCCATATATTGGCTTGTCACACGTATTGAATATTTCAATTTTGTTTTGTTATAAACTGAAGCAAGTTTCTTTAAAAGATGATATATATTTTACAATTTTACAATTTTAAATTTTAGGTTTGTGGAGATAGTTTATCTTCTCTAGGGGCACTAGTCATGGAATCAACTATGGGGAGAGGATCATCTTGACCATTTGAAAAAGTTGTTACAATTTTTTTAATATTACGAGTTGATGAATTTTCATGTGCAATTTTAAACTTTTAATATATACATGTACATGTTTTGTATAAGGGCATCCATGAGGCCGCAATGCAAGGGGAATACCATGTAGTATTGCATGGAATTTGAAACTTGGCTCATCAATGGGGACTAGATCGTCTAGAAAATTTGAAAAAAGTGTTATAACTTTTTTAATTTAATGATTTCATGCGTATTCATGTGCAATTTTAAATTTTTAGTATATACATGTACATGTGGTGTAGAGGGCTTCCACAAGGGTGAACTCGAGGGGGAACACCATGAGTTATTGCATATAATTTGAAACCTTTTATAATTTTGTTTCGATGATAAAATTCATATTTAAATTTAATACATTAAAATTTAATTTAAAGGTAAACAATCTTATGTATATATGCATATTACACATTATGTGTAGGACACCAATGAGGATAAGTATGATGATAGGATGAGGATGATGATAGATTGTAGATTGTTGTGAGATTCTCTTTGATGCATATTTTTATTTCATAGTCTTTTTATTATATTTACTTTTATCATGATATAAATTTTTGACATATTTTAAGTAAAACTTTTTATTATGAATTTATCTGTTTCATGTGTATTTGTATTGGATGGTGTTTTCATTATATTCACTTTTATAATGATATAAATTTTAGACATATTTTAAATAAAAAGATTTACTATGAATTGATCTTTAATATGCATATTTTGGAGTTTATTCATTTTTCATGATGATTATTATAATGCTAGTAAAAGATAATGTGGATTTGTGTTGTTTCATTCGTTCTGTGAAGTTTTTTTGTGAAGTTGTTTAATGAGTAGTAAACTTGCAAATTAGAAAATATGGTACTTTTTGCATTCATGAATCTTACAATGGTGTAGATGCCTAAAACAATCATAACTAAAAATTGCATTATAAAACATGGTATAATTTTGTATTTATGAATGGATGATCATCTTGTATAGAAGATATAATATGGATGTGGGTTGATACATAACTTTTAATATAAATTTTTTCAAAGGAAAAATACTATAGAATTGCATTATAAAACATGGTACATTTTGCATGATGCATGGTTTGATGCTTAAAGGTTTTACATTTAAGTTCATGAATATGAAGCAATGAAAATAAATTTTCATTTCGTTCTTACTTTGTGTGGCTCACATATATAGAGTTTTAGAACCCAACTTTTGATACCCTTTGTAATAGTTACAATTTCCCCATACCAACTTTTAAAGTGATGTATATTCCAAGTTAAATGATAACTAGAATTCATGAAGTGATAATCATAATTCATATAGTTAAAATGTGGATAAGTAGAATGCATCAAAATTGTGAAGAAATGTCGTCATGTATAAGTCACATTTTGGATTCCATTATTACCCACCAAAGTTCTCATTAATCAACCTTTTCTTCTTTATTCTTGTTAACTTCCAACTCTTTGTTTGATGTAAGGTTTAAAGTTATAGTTTGTGAGTTTAGTCAACAATTGAAGTGTTATAAAACATGGTACATTTTGCATGATGCAAGTTTTTATGTTTAAAGGTTTTACAGTTAGGATCATGAATATGAAGCAATGAAAGTAAATTTGCATTCAGTTAGTACTTTGTATGGGTCACATATGTAGAGTTTTAGAATCGAACTTTTGATCATTTTTGTAATAGTTACAGTTTCCCCATACCAACTTTTTAAGTGATGTATGTTTCATTTTAAAAGATAAGTAGAATGAACCAAGTGATAAGTATAATGTATATAAGTAGAATGCATGATTTATGGTACATATATATGATATATGTGTTTTTTACAAAAGGAATTTCCAATAAGCATGTTAAATGCATACATCTAAAGTTAAAGTACTTGCCTTGTCTTAAAGTCTCTTACTATTATATTTTTCATGAAATTTGATCAAACTAAGATATTGAGAATTAAAAATTGAAATGTGGAATCAACTGAATTTGCATTAATCTCAATGCAGGCCTAACCTTTTTCTTAGTAAATGAAATTTTCAAATATTAAATAATATGTATGTTGCATGCATTATTATTTTTAATAGGTCCATGTAATTGAGATGATGCAATGAACATATAGATGGTGTATGAACTATATGAATAGGAAAAACATAATAAAATGCATTTTTTTGATCTATCAAGACGTAAAAGAGATAAAAAAAAACATTTTAAATTTATGGTAATGCAATTTTAATAAAGTAAATAATGTCACTATGATAACATTAAAAATATTTGAAGAGTTACAAAGATGACATAAAAAAAAGAAAAATGCATTGACAACATGATAGGTATGTGATCAACAATAATAAAGAAGATTGTGATGCTATATCCTTAAATTATAGTAGTATTTAGGATCTTTGAATTTCATTTTAACTTAACAACAAAGGAACCACATTAATGAAAATAATTATGTAATACTTAATAGTAGCTAGAATGGAAAACTTAAGAGTGAACAAAAAGAAAGGCTAACAATGTACTTGAGATCTTCCTCGAAGATGAATACAAGGAGAAGATATTGTTGGCTAGTTCAATTAAAAATATTATAATGTAATGTCATCCTCAATGATCCGTTCATGGTTAGATTTTTACATTCTCCATTTTTTAAATTTAGATTTTTTTTCTATATTGACAACTTATGGCATTGGGTTGATAGTCTTGAAAGTAAAAATGATTGTAGGTTTGATGAGTTCCTAGGAAAAAATATCCTTTCAGTATACTAAATCCTTTTTCCTATATAAAAACACTATCATCATAGTCCTCCAATAACTTCATATTTTGCTCACTGCACTAGATCAATTAATACTTGACATTTTCTGTGTTGCTAATGGGTGAAAATATAACAAAAACATCTCCTACATAATAATAAAAAAAGTGCAAATTCAGATCATCATCAACAAAAATTAAATTATCAACATCTACAAATTTATTAGATCTAGACCTATATATAAATTATTATCTATACTTACACACAACGATTTTAAAAAAATAAGACATATATATATCCTTTGAAATCAATTCAAATGTTACCTTCTCTAACAAGATCAAAAACTCTATCAGCTTCATATGACAATATAGTCTCCTTTGATTCCATCTCTTCAAAGCTTGCAAGCGACATTTTCCCCTTTATATTAAGTTTTGTGTGTTGCCAACCTTTCACATACATATCGTTTTCAAAAACATCATTGAATTTTTTGTCCTCTATGCAAACAGGACAAAAAAAGATTCTTTTATTTTATCAAATGCAAATGCATTTTGGTATTCTTTTGTTTTAATTGAATGCAATTTTCGAGTACCTTTTACTGTTTCAACTTCATATGGAATCGATCTATCTACATCTTGGGCTCTAGTATGCCAAAAGAACCTATACTAAATTAAAAGAATAATTTAAATTGGTTATTTAAAATACAATTTATATATCAAAGATAATCATCAATCAGTTATTTAAACTATAATTTTTAAAGTTTTAAATTTTTTTAAATTTAAAAATTAACAAAAATCATCATATATTAAAAATATACATAAGTTCATATATATGTACATACCTACGTACCTCCCTTGATGGTTATTAGAATGTCTTAGTTCAACAATGAACCATTGAACAACTTGATCAGCTAAGACAAGTGGATTCATGGATTTTTCCATTTGATATCTTCAAAGTGCTCATTTTATACATGCCATCATGTTCTCCTTTTCCATGACCATTCTTAAAGAGATTCCAACAATGTATAATGTTGGTTTTCATATGAATATGAGCCAATCAAAATAATGATCATGGAGATTTAACTTGACTTGCTCATCCATTTGACCATATTTAATACTCATTGAAGTTTATTGATCTAAAATGGTTCCAAAACACACTCTAAATCTTCAAAATAAAAAAACTATCGCATAAGGAAAAACCTTACAAAAGGCAGAAAGCACTATTGGGAGAGAAAAACATGAACAAATGGCCAAAAATAGAGTTATTGGGGGCTTGAATAATTGTGCATAGGAGCCGTCAGATCTGGCCGATCAACGATCCAAGTCCGATCGGCATATGGAAATCGGTGGTTGCAAGCGGAGGTTATCGAAGGAGGCCATATGACAGTTGAAATAGCGATCAATGCAAGTAAATGAGGACCATCGATCAAGCGCACAGATCAATAGCCCAAGTTAACTCGTGATATCTCATTGATAGAATATAAAGCAGCGCTTACCAACGACCCAGGGACTATGCGATATGCGATTGCGAAATATCCCATCGCATTATCACATTGGAGCAATACAAAGGAGCAAGGCCAATATTCTTGCGATAGCCAAACTCGATGGGGTTATGAAAGGAATTTAATATGTTTTGAGTTCTAAAAAAAGGGTTTTTCCTATGTATTTCCCATTTTCATCAAATAAACAAAAAAACAAAGGAAATGCAAATAAAGCGATAAAACAGACCCGAAAGGATTATATATGCAGTTATATCTCATTTGAGTTCCGTAATGAGTGGGATTTCAGGCGGGCCATAGATGGTAAGTGGTATTGGATGGGCTCTGCTTGATCCCATCCACTGGCCAACACGTGTCTTAAGAAAACCGCCTTTTTGGGCGGGTAATCTCTGTACACCTTAGCTGCCCGAAATGAATCTCAACCATTCGATCGACATCACTCAGGTCAATGGTGGATGTGTGATAGTGATATAAAGGCAGACGCGATGGAGTTCTAGGGTAGAATTGATCATATTTTAGATCTGATAAATGGCAGTTTGGCAGATTTTTCCCGTGTTTTTGTGTATTTCTCTATGTAAATAGAGAACGACCATTTTTGGTTTTCAAAGGAACGATGGTCCATTCGGTTACAGAATAGATGGCCACTGTCCCTAAAGGCATTTAGCAATGATTTCTAATGCTTAGAGGGGGATTTTAGTGGACAGAGGCCAGAAGCCAGAGAGCCCAGAAGAGGAAACGAATAGACAACACCGATTGGCTTAAAAGCCACAAAAGATGAAAGGCAGAGACAGAGAGTGAGATAAAGAGTCTGTGTACTCAGACAGGCTTGAGGGATTCAAGCAAAACTCCTGTTGTTTTGTATCTATTGTTTTGAGGCTCAATTTGAGCTCACATTTTGTAAAACTCTGCTCTTGAAGATATAATAGAGAGGTCATCACTGAAGGTTGGACCAGGAGATGTAGCCTAAGAGTTTTGGGTAAACTCCATATTAAAGCTACTGTTTATTTGTGTTTGTCTTTTACGTTTCTCTAACTGCTCAATTGTCTATATTATTTGCAATCTTATCGATCTGTTGCACTAAGTAAAATAGGTAAATCCATGCACATGAGTCTGTAATACATTAAAATTAATCTAAGATCTTCATTTTCAAATCATTTATCCCATGACCTTTTAATGAATCATAAATATTATCAAAGCAATGTTGTGAAAAACGTGTATCATGTGCATGATCATCGCTAATATAAAATTGATATTCTTTAATAACTTGTTGATTCTCACTGGTGCTTTCTATATGATCAACATTATGTTTGGAATGCCTATATAGAAAATGTACAAGCATAGAGACTTCATCAAAACGATATTATTCACTTTGTATTTCATTTTGTGCAACAAATGTGTACTTTTATGAAAAATGAGCTATCGATAAAAACGTCCTTGGTGGAAAAATTTCATTGGATTTTTTGAATGCAGGTACTACCATCAAGATCTATCAGAATGCTTGGCGTATTTATAAAATTATGTTTCAAACTTATTCAAAAACTCTATCATAAAAATTTCTTCTTCTTGTAAAACAATCCTTCCAGCACTTTTACTCCCACTTGAACCAATCGATGTATGGATATATTTATATCTCTTCCATTCTAGTTTTATGTAGGACAATGATTGATCATTCATATCAATAGGCTATTTTTTGTGAAACAAATTCAAATTTCCACAACGATCACATGATTTACCACCGACACATTTCTTTTGGTAAAATAATTCATGATTTTCAATTCAACAAAGAATTTGGGATATGAAATCATGGATAGTGGAAGGAGGAGGTGCGTTTCCCCAAAACATTTTACCAAAATTAAGGAAGGGGTCATAATATAATTGAAATTACACATGATAATGACCACAAGTGACACATGCAATGATAGGCTTAACATACCATAACTTTTGTTGCACAAAAGTACTGATTGAGACATTAATTCCACTATTCTCTTCTTTGAAATTAAATATCAACTTTATTTGAGTGGTGTCTGACACATGTTTTTCAGGTTCTTCATACTGATTTCATGTTATTCTTCATCGCATCACATCCCTTTCTTTTGGTGAAACATCTGACTTTTTCAGCCAATATGCATATATCATTTTAAAACTTTTTCTTCAAGTATATATTTGTATGGTTTCCTACAAATAATTGTACAACAAGAAAGCTCATCATTTGCATCAATTTTCAATCAAATTTCCTATGTTTGTGAAATATTTTTTGTGAGCTCCTTAATGCTTTCGCCATAGATTTTATCAAATTATTTTCTTTAGTAGTTGATGAAACCACTATTCTTTGTATTTCTCTATGTGTATCTACATCACTTTTCCTTCTAGATATTCCAATTGATTTTAGAGCATTACTTATATTTTAAATCACATTTTCTTTCACGTTTTTACCATTGTTGATTTTTGAATGCCCAATAGTGTTGTTGCTTATTTTAATTTATTCGATGTTAATAAAGCTCTAAAAATTTAAGATTGAACTGTCAAATTTTCATCTTTAAAGAGCTTATCAATAATGAGCTTAACACGATAGCGTATAACTTGGTCAATTTTTTTATCTCCATATGTGTTGGTATTAAAATTTTCTAACATCTCATCATCAATATTTATTTCATCTATGCATATGAGAATTTAATGTAAATGAGTATAAATACACATTAAATAATTAAATTAAAAAAAGAAAGTTCCTCAAAATTGAATCTAATAAATATGTATAATTTCAATAATAAATCACACACACACACACACACACACACACACACACACACACAAACACACATATATACCTATGGGAGTTTCAACTCCTCCTTCACTTGAATCTATTTAAACATCTTCAATAACATCATCAATGACTGGTTCATTTTCTTCTTCACTTTGTCTTTCAAAATTTTCAATCTCATCATCAATGCCATGAGGAAAATATTTCTCTTTTTACATTGAAAAATATTTTTTAAATTAGTTCGCCAAATAAAAATTAAAATTTCACAATACACTATTCAATTTTGAATATCATTTATAATATATACATTTACATACCTTGTTCAACTTCTTATTGAGATTAATTTCTCCTTTCAATATTTAAGTGGTCTTCCTTCTTTCTTTTGTAATAGTTTCTCGAGTATTCCCTAAGAACCTCGATGTCTCTAATTCAATCATATTTTATCTTATGATTTCCTTAATTCCCCATGAAAATTTAATCTATATAGGTTTTTAAAAATCAATGAATATATATATATATATATATATATAATATATATATATATATATATATATATATATATATATTATATATATATATATATATTATATATATAGATATATATATATATAATCATGGAGAATAAAGTGGGAAATAAACATTTTCATTAAAAGAAAAGATTGAACTTTTTTAATACTAAAACCTTAAAAGATCTTCCCTATGTTCTCCACAATCTTATTTACCTATTCAAGAAATTTGCTACTTAAAAAATTTTACTATCTAAAAGTTAGCCTAAAAAATTTCAATATACAAAAGATAGATCCAAAAATTTTTGCTAGATCCATATAGCATATAAATGAAAATTTATATAATGAAATTAGGAAAATTAAAAACTAAATTATAATTTTTTATTGGTTTTTTAGTGTTTTATTGGTGGTTTTTTGTGGATTTCTAGGTTGTTTTTTTGGTTTTTAAAGGTTTTCTTGGTTGGTTATTGTGCTTTTATAGTTTTTGGTTTTGTTTTTTCAAGGGTTTTCTTGATGGTTTTTTGTGGTTTTCTAGGTTTATTTTTGGGTTTTCAAGGATTTTCCTAGTGGTTTTCATGTTTATTTTTTTGGTTTTCATGGCTTTTTTTGTGTTTAGTTTTCATTTCAAATTAATTTCTTTTTGTTGCAAGAAAAAATAATTCAAATAGAGAAAAAAGATAGGAAACCTACCTTGGCCTTTAGATGGTGGTTGGTTTGATCCTTGAGGACATTAGTGGGGTTGTTGTGTAGTTGGATAGAGCTCCTCCATATCGGTCTTGATCCTTGAGGACATTAGTGGGGTTGTTGTGTAGTTGGATAGAGCTCCTCCATATCGGTCGAGCTTCCAAGCCCTCAATTGAGGTCATTCTTTCCTTGCAGTCTATGCAAAATGGATTTCATAGACCACAACCATGGATTTTAATTACAAATAGAGGCTCTATCAATCCCTAGAGCTTGATCAATCCTATTGCCTAATTGAGATTTAAGGCTTGATCATGCCTATATCTTGATCAGGCTCTTGTGTTAACTCAGATTACATAGAAGCTCGATGAAGGGTTTGTTTAAATGCTCGATCAAGATACATCTAAGCCCTCAAGAAACATGATTGAGTGTTTAGATATTGGTATATCGATCACCTAAAATGGTTGGATTGAGCTCCATTTTTCACCAAAACACAACCTCATTTTTTTAACAAGTGTAACATAGCTCCATGAATTGACCCATACTAGAGGTCGAAAACTAGTAGACAGGGGAAACATGACCTTTGGTAGATTAGGTTGAAAGGAAAACTACCAAGCCAAGCTAAATGACACTCCCTACAGAAGGTGGAGGAAAAATTTCCTCACCTAATTTAGTAGAATATTTTTGCAGACCAAAATACTCCCACAATGGGGAGGTAAGATCTTGAATATATCATTATGTTGATTTTCATCCATCTCTATGCTTTCTGAGTAGAAAAAGTGCATGAATTAACTAACACTACCATCTCTACCAGAAAGAGACCAATTTGCTAAGTTGGGGTCTAAACCCTCCCAAGAACATTTTAAGGCATCAAACAAAATTTTTTGGGGGTAAAAATTTCCCACTTTAGCACAATAAATTTTATTTTTCAAATTATACGTAAGAATACTTTTCCAATGACACACAAATTGTGCCAATTAGAGTCCGTATGTAATGTTATACCACTCAGAAGTTGGCCTTCTTAATTTTACCACCATAATTCGAGAGGATGCCATGTTAGATGTCATTATTCATGAAAAATGGGATAGCCACATAATTAATATGAAGAAGACTCTCAAAGTGTAGATATTGTAACTTTCCTTAAGAGTTTAGATAGTCAAACCTAACCATTAATAGGTTATCGAGTTGTGTTATAACTAGGCCACTATGAGCAGAAGGGGGTCCATTCTTTCAAGAACATTTGTTCCATAGATGAGAGAAAAGAGTTGAGAGGGATAGGAGATAGAGCACATAGACAGGATTTATGCACTATTGTAGCCCATGAGAAATAGGCCATACTTCTTTATACACACATCCATTTTCAATTATGAGAAGGAGAATGGAGAGACCTCACCTTCTTGTTGGGTTTTCTCCCGAATGTGTTTCCCAGGTCATATCTTGTGTCAAGTCATGGTTTATACTTGTTTATTTCATTGTTCTTTATTTTCTACATAATTTTAATTGGCATGCATACACAATTAATTGTAATCTACAAATCCAAAATCGTAATGAGAAATAAACCCCTAATACTATAGATTTTGGATTTTATCATATTTGTTGTGAAAAACCATTCTATGTAATATTCATTACAATGTATAGATAAACTCAATATTAGGGATACATACTTGATTCAAGAGGAGCTCTACTAGATGTCTCTTGGGTACATGCTTTGGCATGATGGCTAGTGCCTTCCAATGTTCATGACCTCAAGAGTTTCATGGGAGGTATTAATTTCTACAAAAGAATTATCTCTCATTTGTCCTTTTGTCCCACCATTTACACAAGTTGTCCAATCAAGAAAAAATTATTTAGGATATCGGGGATAAAAATTATTGTGCTAAGCTCAAGAATGCATTATTCTCTACTCCCAATATCCATATGATGGATATGCATCAACCTTTTGAAATATAAATCGATTCCTATTATTTTTCCATTATTTTTTTTCTTGAGTGGGAACATCACCTCATAACATACCATTTTTAATTAAAGTGATGGAACCATTATATTCTTGGCAAAGAAAACATACTCCATACCGATCATCATCCATTCATCTTCATGAAATCACAGAACAAGATTCAAAAAAAACACCATCTGAAGTGGGCTGCTTAAATTCAACACTTCCATATTTTGAATAAATTTAACAATGGTATAGTTAATAGAATGGTTAATCTCGTAGGATGGCCACCTACTGAGGTGTTTCACATTATATAGGTTTGTTATGCCACTTTTGATTCCTAGAAAGTCATGTATGCAATAGATCCAATATTGATGAGATATGGAAAGATTAGAAACAACCTACAATTATCAACCAAAATATCTTTCTTGATTATACCATTCATGATGGTTAGTTATGTAAACTTAACCAATGCTATGTGCCATGTATGATGATCATATCCTTCTCATCCAGGAAGCACATGCCTCTTCATGAAAAGGGAGTTTTACCACAATCAAGACCATTCTCAATCTTCAGTGGAACTTCTACTAGCCCGCCTAACCTAAGAAAGTAGAAAAATTCATTCAAACATGTTCACTCTGTTCATAAATAAAGACATTAAACCATCTGCATGGTTTGTACCAACCTTTATCTTTGCCTTCTCTCCCTTGGAAATCAATTTCCATGGATTTTTTGATTGGTATTCCTACTCATTTCTACAAATATGATGCTATTTAGTTACTGGTATATCATTTTCCTAAGATGGTTATATTTTTCCCATGTTATAAGAGTACCTCTACTGCTAAGAACACTATTCTATTCTTTTGTAATATTTGTCCACACTTTGGATTCATAAGTAACACTATTTCTTATCAAGATTCTCATTTTCTTAGTATCTTTTGGCAAACTCTCTTGTATGTGCTAGGTTGAAAACTTTGTTTCTCCACCCCCTTTCACTAGCAAAGCGATGGAAAAATCGAGATTTTCAATCATACTCTCGTTTACTCCTTTCACAATTATTTTCCCAAGAAAAAATAGTGTCATTCCTATTTGAACATTATTCAACATAGTTACAATAGTGAAACACACTTCTCTAATGGATTCTCCACTTTCAAAGTTTGTTTCGGGTTTCATACAGGTGTAGGCTCTGAGATGCCATTAACTATCATCCCATGTGGTAGGGTTCACATCCAGAACAAGAATAAAAATCAACTCAAAATTTTGTATGCTCCATACCTTAGTGCCATACATAGGTAATTTCTACTTTACAAATTGCCTAGGCTTTTACCAAACAAAGGCATGTGAAACATCACACACCCTTGTCATTTCAACTAGGAGATTGTGTGTGGCTCTTGTTAGACAATTATTGTTTGAAGGGCCAACACTATAAGATGTGTCCTATTAGATACATCCCCTATATTGTTATACAATGAGTTAGAGAAAATACATATCACTTCAACTTTCCTTCCTAGCTAGCCATACATTATGTTCTTAGTGTTAACAATTTGAAACTGTTTGGACCACCTTTCCTTGGGGAATTAGTCATACCATAAAATTTTGTGGATCATATTCCTAATTTTTAACCCCAAATACTAAAGGATACAATTATTGATTTCAATATGAGGACATCTCACCAACGAACATGCATATCTTGCCTTCTAGCTTGGAAGGGACATAACTAGTGTATGAAAAATGGATGACTACAAAGACAATGTGGCACAATTTTCCTCATTTGGTGGTGGAAGTAGGGATGCTTCCAACGCAAAATGGGGAGTAATTTGGAAATAAAGAAAGGTATTCCCCATCAGGGGTAACTCATACTGACGAAGGAGACGTCTAATAATGTATTTGATGTTTCTAGAGCATGTATTTTCTTTTTCTCATGCAAACTAGTTGTGAATCTTAAGAAATGAAGGCAATATCGAAATGATGTTTTGTTGTTTCCACACAAAGCTATTTGTAATGAAGTTAACAATAAGGTACATTTCTTGTGAAATTTGACCTCTCGCTCATAATATAATGGTGATATTCTTTTCAAGATCTTATTCTCTATCTCTCTATTGTTTCAATATGTCATGTCTGATTGATAATTATCATATCTACATGTAGATTAGGCATCGAATAGGACATTACGTGAAATAATTGATGAAATAAAGATCATTAAATTGTGACTCACTGATATCTTCCACATCCTATACATGCATATATTTATATGCATATACAATAACTGTTATCACCTATAAAGTTATCACCTAGCCATATTTTACTAGGTCGATTGAAATGCACCATGTAGTATAGGTTTTACAAATTAAAACCCAATTTCACCTTTAGGAATAATTTGGAGAACCACATTCCCTAATTTATTTTCATTTAATTAATTTACCCACATGAGAATAGCCCATAAATTCATTTAATTTTAAGTTATTCTCATATTTTTACCTATTAATGTGAAATTAATTAATTTGTTTTTCACCCACATTTCATGTTTCCATAGGAATAATTAAATAAAAAATAATTTATTTATTATTCCTAAATCATTTCAACATTATCTTAGAAATAATTTGTTGGTTCTGTTATATTCTACCCCATGTGCGGGCAAGGGGGGGTGGTGGTAACCCCGTATATGGTGTGTCGAGCGTAGGCCCCAAGGAAATTTTTTTTGACCCAATATTAGCTGGGTGGACTTACCTATGATTTTGTGCATGGATTTCGCTCAAGGTTTTGGGCATGATGGTTTTATGTCCATGGAATTTTGTAGATTTGGTCAAGGGTACTATGGTTTTATTCTAATTGAGGGTTAATGGTTTGGCTTTTATGGATGCTTCAACATGTATATATATGTATTATAGCACTGAAAGGAATATAATGAAAAATGAATCTGGTAATCCCGATTTTTTGGATCCAGGGGAAAATCTCTATATATATATGTTTTATGTTTTATTGTCTCATCGTTGTTTATTTTCTATTTTTTAGAATTCATATGCAGGTAATTTATGTATAGGGTTAAAACCTACATTTGGTATCAAATCTATTTCGACTTCAAGGGGATGCCTTTTCTGTTGAGTGGTTTTTCTCTAGCCTATGGTAGACCCTGTCCAGTGGGAGTTCTGCGGGATTGATTCTTGTTGTGAAGGAAGATGGCAAATAGTGGAAATATAGAGATTGAGAAATTTAATCATTAGAGTTTTGACTTGTGGAAACTCAAGATGGAGGATATGCTGGTGGATAAAGATTACTGTATTGTGGTAGATCCTGGTACAAAACCAACAACAGTTTCAGCTGGAGATAGGGCGAAGTTGGATTGGAAGGAAAAGAGAAAGATATGATTGTGTCTCAGATTCAGTATTCCTAAATGTATCAGGGGAAGCTTTGGAAAAGGCTTTGTGGGACAAGTTAAGGACTTTGTACCAATCTAAGTCTCTAGTGAATAAATTGTTCCTACAAAAAAAATTGTATAACCCGAGCATGAAAGATGGAGACTCGGTGATAGAGCATCTGAACGCCTTTAAGAATGGGGTAAGCCAATTATTATTTATTGATATTAAAATTTTAGATGAAGATAAGTGCATTAGTTTCTTGTGTTCTCTAGCATATTGGTGGGATAGTCTGGTTGTTATAATAGGTAGCAATGCAACTGCCTTGTAGTTTGGTGAAACAGTCTCATCCTTGTTGTCAAAGGTGATGAGAGTGAAAAATATGGTGCTCTAGAATGATGATGCCTTGTCTATATGAGGAGGGTCCCAGAAATGAAACAAAAATAAGTCCTCGAGTGGGAGATCTAAATTTATAGGGAGATCTAAATCTCCAGGAAAACCTCTAAAGGTGTGCTGGAAATGCAGAAAAGAAGGGCACTTCACAATGGAATATAAATCTAAAGCTCTGGAGAAAGGAAAGGGCTCTGATGATACTCCTTTTGTAGAGGCAAAAACCACCTCAGATGAAGGTGGGGATGTGTACTTGGCTTCTTATTTAAGTACACATGTAGATCATGAGGCATGGTTGATTAACTCAGGTGCATCCTTTCACTTCAATCTCGATAGAGAGTGGTTCTATGAGTATGAGAAATATGATGGTTGTGATGTCTTCTTAGGGGATGACAAGAAGACTAGAATTGTTGGTCATGAAAAATTCAAGTTGAAGTGGCAAGGTTGAAGGATTATAACAGTTATGGGTGCTATGCATATTCCTGCATTAGCCAGAAATTTTATTTCCGTAAGAAATTTGGATGATAGAGGTATAGAAAAATGTTCGAGAAAGATACCTACAAGATGGTTCGAGAAGCACTGGTATTGTTGCATGGAGTTTGGATTGAAAATTTCTACAAGCTTCAGGTTAGCACTGTTATTGATGGGTGCAACGGTTATGTAGTTCCTAAAGGTGGAGCAGAAAATATAGTGGTCTCTGGAGAAAATACCATGCTATGGCATCAAAGTCTTGGACATATTGGAGATAAGAGCCTTCAAAAAATTCATGGTAATGGTATGGTAGATTGTATGTCTAATTTCTCTCTGGATTTGATTCCTATGAAAATTATGTATATGGGAAGTAGAATCAGGTGAGTTTCCCCTCTGGTGCTAAGAGGGAAAAACATATATTAGAGCTTGTACACAATGATATGCTTAGACCTGTGTTAGTTCCATCACTGAGTAAGTCTATATACTATGTATCATTTATAGATGAGTTCTCAAGGAATCCATGGATATATTTCCTCATGAAGAAATCTAAATTCTTTGAAATATTTAAAGAATTTAAGGCTTTGGTGGGGAACAAGAGAGAGAAGAAGATAAAGGTGCTGAGGGCAAATAATGGTGGATAGTTTTGCAAGAAGGAATTTTAAGAGTTCTGTAAGAATTCTGGTATATCCCTATAGAAGACTACTCCATAAACACCTCAACATAATGGAGTTGCTGAAAGAATGAACAAGATGTTGCTGGAAAAGGAAAGAAGCATGCTCAGTGGTGCCTGGTTAGGATAAGAATTCTAGGTAGAGGCATTGGAGTCTACATGTTAGCTAGTCAATAGATCACCTTCATCAACATTGGAGGATAAGACTCCCGAAGAGGTATGGACTCATAAGAAACTTTCCCTTTCACATTTGAAGGTATTTGGAGAAAAGAACAAAGTTGAATAGTAAATCTAAAAGGTGCATCTTTATTGGGTATAAGGATGATTTAGAAGGTTATAAGCTTTGGAACCTAGAAACAAGGAAGGTTGTCTACAACCAAGATATGGTGTTTGGAGAGGTCGAAGATGTTATTGAGCATGAAGTCCTACCAAAGGATCCTGAGAAGATAGCATTTGAACTAAAGGAGGGAGAATCAAACTCTACAGGAGAAGAAGAACCAGAAGATGAAGAGCCACAAACTCCAGCTATGAGAAGATCACTTCAAGAGAGAAGGAAGCTAGAAATATATATTCCATCCACTTTCTATTCAAAATTTTCTTTATCTATTATTGATGATGATCCAAGAACTGTGAGGGAAGAAGGAGATTCAGAGGATAGCAAACTATGGAAAGAGGCCATGGTTGGTGAAATGACATCTTTGCACAAAAATGAGGTTTAGGATTTGGTGAATTTGTCGGTTGGAAGGAAGCCCATCAGCAGGGAATGGGTGTTTAAGAAGAAGATGAATGTAGAAGGAAAGGTGGAGAAATAAAATCTCGGTTGGTAGCAAAAGGTTATTCCTAGGCGTTGGGAATTTCTTTTGGTAATATTTTTTCTCTTCTTGCCAAGGTATCTTCTATTAGATTACTTTTATCTATTGTAGCTTCTGTTGATTCTGAGTTAGAACAAATTGATGTGAAGAGAACATTTCTTCATGAGGATCTAGAAGAAGAGATCTACATGAAGAAATCATGAAGGATTTGTGGTGAAGGGTAAGAAAGAATTGGTATGCAAGTTAAAAGAGTATTTGTATGTGTTAAACCAATAACCAAAGATGTGGTATCAGAAATTTGATACATTTATACAGGGACTTGACTTCACCAGAAGAAAAGTAGATCACTGTGTGTATTTTAAATTAATTAGTGACCGTGTTATTTATTTGGTCTTGTATGTGAATGATATGTTGCTAGTTTGAAATGACAAAAACATTATCTAGCATTTAAAGACCCAATTTTCCTCCAAATTCAACATGAAATATATTGGTGTTGCAAGCTATATTTTGGGCATGGAAATTAAATAAGATTGGGCAAAGAGGAAGCTCTGGTTAAACAGAGGAAGTATGTCGAGATAATGTTGCAGATGTTTAATATGTAGGATAGTAAACCACGAAGGTTCCTATTCTTGTAGGTGTAAAGTTATATGTTGAACAATGTCCCAAGACACAAGAAGGGGAAGAGGACATGTCTTGTGTTCCATATGCAAGTGTAGTTGATAGTCTGATGTATGAAATGGTCTATACTAGAATAGAAATTTCAGATGTAGTGGGAGTATTGATCATGTTTATGTCAAAACCAGGGAAGGAGCATTGGAAAATAGTGAAGAAAGTTTTCAAGTATTTGTGTGGCACTAATGATTACAATTTTTTCTACCAAGGATGACCATGATTGGACAACATTTTGGACATCCATGGCTTTGTTGATGCAGACTAGGTTGTAGATCTAGATTAGAGAAGATCTACAAGTGGGTATGTGTTTAACCTATTTGGAGGTGTGGTTAGTTGGATGAGTAAGAGAGGTTTTGTAGTGACACTTTCAACTACAGAGGTAGAATACATGGCAGCCACACATGTAAGTAATGAAGCAATTTGGTTATAGAGATTATGTTCAAGTTTTGGTTAATGCAATGAGATATAAGGATATACTGTGATAGAAAAAGTGTAATATTCTTGGAAAATAACCCTGATTATTGTGGAGTACTAAAGAAGGTATGTTTTTGGTAATTATTTCAGCATCTTTTCATTAGAACTTACAAACCTTTTGTTGACAATAATACTGAGAGGGGGGGGGTGAATCAGTATTATCTAATTCTTTTGCTAAATCTTTCTTATTTATACTTTGAATTATTTTTGCATACCAATACCATAACTAATGAGCATGAACAAGAAAATCAGACAATCACATCAAAGAACACCAGATATAAGGTGGAAACCCAATGTGGGTGAAAACCACCTGCTGCAATATGTCTCTATCTTCTTTCAATTTAGAAACTCCTTTTACAATGGTCTTGTACTGGTCCAGTCCTTTACCAGTATGCAGGCTGCAACCTGCAGAGAGCTACAACTCTCTCTCGTTTTTCAGTTTCTCCTGAAAGGGAGCTACAACCCCCTATTTCTTTTCAAGGACCACTTTTCATAAATTTTCAAACTGGATCCATATACATCAAATGATCATCAAGTACATGTACATAACCAGATCAACAAAAACAGAACAGAACCCAGAACTTCTTTCCAACAGAAAAATTCAACCAACAGAAGATCTTAACACAGATACGCGGTTTTCCTTTACTGGCCTGCGTTGCTACGCAGTTCACCTTCTGCTTTTCTGCGTATGCCCGCAGATCTCCTTCTTCTGTACTGCGTGGCCACGCTCTACTCCTTTCACTGAACTGCGTATTGTACGCACCCAAAAACAATATCGCGCTGCGTACTTCTCAGAAAGTACGCATCCAGAAGAATAATCACGCCGCGTGCTGCTACAGAAAGTACGCACCTGAACCAATGTTGCCCTGCGTACCTACGCACTGAGCCTTCGCCGCTTCTGCGTACCCACGCACATAACCTTCGGCGCCTCTGCGTACCCACGCACTTAACCTTTGGCGCCTCTGCGTACCCACGCACTTAACCTTCGGCGCCTCTGCGTACCCACGCACTGAACCTTCGGCGCTTCTGCGTACCTTGGACTAGGGCT
>APFE030174892.1:29277-54368 GCA_000404065.3 Pinus taeda | reverse complement strand
AGTAATCGACAACAACGATGATGTAACCATGCCCCCCGGCCAAGCGAGGGTTACATGTCACATAATCGATGCCCCACTTAGCAAAGGGGCCAACGGTCACTACGGGGTGCAGCGGGGCAGCAGGAACACGCATCTTCCGCTGGTATATCTGGCATTCGTGACATGATCGGATGGCAAGAATGCAGTCCTTGAAGATGGAAGGCCAGAAGTAGCCAGCGAGAAGGATCTTTTGTGCGGTAGCGTATCCAGACATGTGACCGCCACAAGCACCGGAGTGGCAGTCATTTAGAACTCTTTTAGCCTCTTCGAAGGTAAGACACCGACGAAGAACCGAATCAACCCCAAGGCGGTACAGGGTGTCCCCAACTATGCGATAAGGCTAAGCTTGGTGACGAATCCGCCGACGAGCATCTTTCGAAGTCTCGAGGTGGAAGGAGGACGTCTGCAAATAGACGATTATGTCTCCGTACCATGGATCGAGGGTGCTGATCAGGAAAAGAGTTTCATCTGGAATCGATTCCTCTATCTGTGAGGAAATAGCAGCGGATGGCAAGGAGCATAGCAATTCAACAAAAACAAGTGATTTCTTGGACTTGGCCGTAGTAAATTCCAAGTCGAACTCTTGGAGGATCACGATCCACTTTGAGTACTTGCCCCCCAGCAATTTTCATGAAAGAATGTATGTCATGGGGTTACAATCTGAAATCATCGTAGTAGTACGCAACAGAATGTAGTGGCGGAATCGTTGGACGGCGCAAACTGCGGCGAGAGCCAACTTCTCGATATATGCGTATCGAGTTTCTGTGTCTAATAAGTTGCGACTGAGATAATAGATGACATGCTCGATGCCATGATCATCGTCCTGAACCAAAACCATGCCGATAGTGGTATCAGCAGCAGCCAAATAGAGCGTATAGTCGCGATGGTAATTCGGAGGCTGCAACAAAGGGGCAGAAACCAGGAGAGTTTTAAGATGAGAAAACGACTCCTCAGCTATGGCATCCCGTCGGAATGGGGTGTCACGCTTCAGTAACCGGGTGAATCCCTTTGCCACTTCGGCATAGTTGGGTATAAACCGTCTTAAAAAATTAGCTTTTCCCTGAAAACTCTGTAATTGCCGCAAAGTTGCAGGGGGAGGGAGATTCAAGATTGCCTCGACTTTCAGGGAATCTAGATGAATGCCCTCTCGGGAGACAATAAACCCGAGTAGTCGACCTGATTCCACGCAGAAGACACATTTGTGCGGATTTAAGTGAATATTATAGTGTCTGCAACGAAGAAATATTTCACGAAGGTGCAATGGATGGTCTGCGCATTTAGCTGAATGAGCAGGAAGATCATCCAGATACGGCTGCACGATGTGTCTAATATCATGGAAAGCATACGACATCGCACGCTGAAAAGTAGCACCGGCATTTTTGAGGCCGAAGGGGAGCTTTTTATAAGCAAAGGTGCCCCAGGGACAGATGAAGGCCGTCTTATGTTGATCTGCCGGAGCAATGTTGATTTGTCGGAGCAATGTTGATCTGGTTGTAACCAGAAAAGTCGTCCATGAAAGAATATATCTCGCTACCCACACACTCGTCAATGAGTTGATCAATAACTGGAGTGGGGTAGTTGTCCTTTGGACAAGCTCTGTTGATATCACGGTAGTCAACGCAGACAGGGATGGTGCCCTATTTTTTATTGAAAGGGACGATATTTGAGATCCATTATGTCAGTGGGATGGGATAGATAAATCCCGCCTTAAGAAGCTTTTCAACCTCTGCTTTGATGGCTGCCGCCTTGCGGGGGTGCACGAGACGCAAACGCTGGCGAACAGGTTTGGCCCCGGGATATGTTGGTATCTCATGCACAACTATAGACGGATCAATACCGGGCATTTCTTCATATGACCATGCAAAGACATCGCGAAATTCGCGAAAGAGAGCGATATAAACCTGAATCTCCTCGGGAGTGCAGGTCACTCCTATGAAAATATTCTCGACAATCCCTGGCTTGACAGAGATGTCGATCGGTTGAGTCTGCGTGATGTTCCCTAAATTTCCTTCTGACGTTGTATGATAAATCTGTATGGGCGTTTGAAAGGGTTGACAAGGGAGACATGAAGCAAACCATGCAAGACACAATAAAGTTTCCTGGGAGGTAGGGAGAAAGGAAGAACGGTGGTGAAGAGGGAACCACGGGCGTTCATCCAGAGACATGGTCTCTATAATAGCCTCATCGGAAGGGAAATGTTTCTTCAATGGATCCAAGAGGGTGTATTCTTCCTACCCAAGGGGGAAAATCATCTGAGTCAAGCGCCCCACTCGAGATGGTGGGTTCATCATGAGAAGCCGATGCAGCGACAATTTCAATGTAGTTGAGCTCGGCTGGGCTCAACGGCATCTCTTCGCCCCAAGGTTCTATCTGGTCGATGGACGGAAGAATCCAAGGATCGGAACGAACCGAGATCATCGAGATCCAGGCGAAGTTGGGAGGTGGGAGGGAAAAAACACCCATAAGGGCGGGTTCTTTGAAGAGCACAGCTCCCACATTCTCATATGGAACTGAGGTATGCTCAACGAAGGGTACGTTTCCCTCAGAAGAGGAAGCGAAAAACGAGAGTTGATCAACCGTGACAATCTTCCCTTGATGGGGAAAGCGAATGACATGGAAGAGAGATGAAGCTATAGCACGCATAGCGTACGTCCAGCTCCGGCCCAGAAGAAGGTTATATGTAAGACTTGCGTCTACAACTTCGACTTCAACTTCTACGGTCTTCCCTTCTAAGGTAATCGGTAGCCGTTGAAGGATACCATACGGTCGAGACTCTCTCTCGTCGAATGCTTCCAACGTCTTCGGGGACTGACTCAACGTCGGGGACCCGATGGCTTTCCAACATGAAATGGACATGATGTAGGTCGAAGCGCCCTCATCAATGACTGTACGATGGATCGTTTTAGAATTGATGACGACTTGTATAAGGAAAGCTATCTGATGAGGCAGTCGCAGAATATGACTCTCGAGATTGAAAGTGATTAAATCCGAGTCCGCTGGGTCTATGCCACCGATGGCCGATAGCAGGGACTTCCTCTGGGGGGGGCAGCTCTGAAGGACTTCTAATGCGGACATGGCAGACGGAGCCTGCGTAAATCCTCCACGATGCTGTAGTGCTGGGCAGCACGGGCATTCGGGTTATAGGAAGACCTCCTGAGTACCCCTTTAGGAGGGGGTCGGATTGTCGTCTCAGTGCTTGGTCTCTCAATATGGAGAGGACCAGAGCTGGACGGAGGAGCACTTGAGGGAACCTCTGGCTCCTTCCCTGCGGACGACGGATAATCCTTAGCTCGAGTTGAGACATGGATAGGAATAGTTCCAGCCATGAAGACCTGGGAACCGAAAGGAGAGGATGAAGAAGGATCAGCTACCATCTGGGTTTGCTGAGAGGGAAAGGGTTCTTTCAAAACAACAGGGATTCCTTGAGCACCTTTCAACAACCGACTAACTTCGGCCCGCCTAGGGCAGTCCTTAGTATAGTGGTCTTCCTCGCAAATGAGGCAAGGATACTTAGGCTTGCGCTTAGCTCCTTCCTCACCAGGAGGTTTAGATGATTCCTGCTTAGGTTGATCGGTTTTATCCTTCCATTTACCCTTTTCCTTTTCCTTTTTCTTTCCTTTCGAGGATTTTCCTGTCGTAGAAGACTGAACGACATTCACCTCGGAAGTATTACCGGAAATAACAATGCCCTGGGAAGAGTTCTCGTTGGGTGAACTAGACTTCTGCTTCCCAGAGTTGGATGACTTTTTAGAGGCCTGGTTTACAGAGCCAATGACTCCGTCAACAGATGGCTTGGGCAGAGCCTTGGATGTACCGGGCCTTGGGGCGTCTGGCAAATAATCATACAATGTACCAGACTGAGAATACACTAAGTCCAGGCACTGAGCGCGCACGATCGCTTGCTCTTCAGTTAAAAATGCCCCCATAGCAATGTCCCTTGCAATTTGGGGGACAAAGGAGGTAGTAAACCAGTGGGTGAGGAGGAAATCAGGTATCTAGAACTTGATTAACCTGCGATGCCTTCTCCATTCATGGATGTGATCGGAGATGTGTGTAGCAGTGTCCTGCTTAAGAGACGTAAGGAGATGAGTCCCTGTCTCATACCGAATGGGTAACTGAAAATGATTCAAGAATGCCATAGCCAGCGAATTGAAATCATGGAATGATGCACGAGCCAATTCGATGTACCATTTAGCTGTCGAACCAGTGAGGGTCCTCTGAAAGAGGCGAAGCTGGATCGAATCATCGAGCCATGAATTTGACGAACACCATAAGTGATACGTCATCACATGAGCCTGAGGGTATTCTCCGGCCTTCCCATCAAATTTGGGACAATCACTAGGTATCTTAGTTGGAACTGGTGGCCAATTCGGATCGTGGAGAATGGGATCATTCGTTAACTTGGACACGTCAGGCAGTTCCAACGTTGCTAAAAATGGTAACTGTGGATTAAAAGACATTTGCAGTGGATATGAAGTAGAACCCGAATTCCATTCGGCTCCAGGTTGCCCCCATTGCCCCTGTCTCGATTGACCAGGTCCATAAAGGCCTTGTCCGTAAGGATTTTGTCCATAGGGGTTATTCCTGGAACCAGGTTGCTGATTCTACCCCCCAGCACCCCATTGGTTACCATACTGGCCAGCAGGTTGTTGATAATTCGGTTGATGATTACCCTGCGGCTGTTGGTAATTCTGGTAAGGGATATATGGATTTTGTCCCTCGGGTTGCTGGTATCCGTACTGAGCCTAAGAACCATGCGGCATTTGATAACCAGATTGGGTTTGATACCCACCTGAATACGGAGGTTGGGTTTGGTACCCACCTAAATAAGGAGGCGGGGCCTGATACCCACCTGAATATGGAGGCTGGGATTGGTACCCGCCCGAGTATGGAGGTTGGGATTGATACCCACCTTGATACGGAGGCCAGGATTGATACCCACCTGCATATGGATGCTGGGATTGATACCCACCTGAAAGAGGAGGCCGAGATTGATGCCCGCCTGCATGCTGAGCCGTCTGGCCAGAGGGTTGTCCTGGTCGGATTGGGGGCAGCCTCACTCGCCCAGAAGGTCAAGCTTGCTGGGTGAGAGGCTGCCCTTGCGCAACCGAGGTTTGTCCCTGGTGACCAGAGGGTTGCTGAGTGGTAGGCCGGCCTTGTTTCACGTAAGGCTGGCCCCCTTGCCCAGAAGGGTTACCTTGCTGGTTTACGGGTCGACCTTGTTGCCCATGGGGTTGTCCCTGGTTCCCGTAAGGTTGCCCCGAAGGGTAGCCTTGTTGGGCACCTGGTTGACCCTGTTGGGCGTTGGGTTGTCCCGGGTTTCCTGAAGGTTGCCCAAGATATGTAAACGCCGAACCACTAGAGACCAAAGGTTGTCCTTGATAAGGTTGTCCTTGTGGGCCTCCCAGCTGACCTGGGTAATTTTGACCTGTATACTGCTGCCCATAATTAGGCTGCACGTAAGGCTGTTGACCCTGGTAAGGTGGTCCTTGCTGTCCTTGTCCTGGATAGTACTCACCGCCACCATATCCGGCAGTGCCCCAATCCGTGTTCAACGGAGAGAAAATCTCTTCATAAGGAATTTCAGGCAAGGAGGTGTACAAATAATGATTTTCGGCATCATAGTACGGACCTTGACCATCCAGGTTCTGGACATTACGCAAGTATTCAAAATATGCCTCCTCTTCCGTCATGTACTCGGAAGAATGAGGACCACCACTTGCAGGGTGCACAACTCTAGAAGAAGGAGACGGTTTACCACTTGGCGGTGGGCCTCGAGATGGGCCTGCGCCAGTAGTGGTAGTAGATGAAGCTGTGACCGCACTCACAATCGGAGTTGATGCCACGACACAAACGGTCGGGTTGGTGGGGACTGCTGTAACAGCAGAATGGGGGACTTGGGAAACAAACGGTCCCGTGGTAGGGATGACGTTTTGACCCCAAACGGAAGAGGAAACTACCAAGTTCATAGCATCCCGCAATGACCTGTAACGCCCTGGCACCGTTCGCCCAGAAGACGTAACGGTGTAAGGTGTAGAGATGACAGGGGATGTCGCGGGAATGGGAGAATCTATACTCGGCATAACGGCTGGACCACTAGACACTGGAGAAGCGTCACCCATATCGGATGAAGCCATCGAAGATGGAGCACCAACAGGAGTGGTAGGATAATACTCGTCAGAGGGCTCCCAAATAGGGTTGTAAAAGAACTCGTAGAAATCGTCCTCTGGAGCTCGAGAATTCAACAGCTGGATGCTCGGAACAATGGAAAGAGCGTCACAAACCGGAGTTTCAGGGGCAACAGAAGATGGGGACCCTTCTTCACTTGGGATCGAAGACGGAGATGATGGATCCACCAGGATGACCGAACAAAGACCCTAAATAAGCTAATGATAAAACCTACTCAAACTAAATGCACACAAGATCTAACCGGGTAATGTTATCGTGGCCAAATGAATTTTAAGACACAAGAACTGAACTTGACCTTTTCATGTTTCGAGAGTCGAGAAAAGGACGAAAATATGACTCTAACTACTTCGAATATTTAATGAGCACGAAGTGACAAGATGCTCACTTACACCTTTTCTTTTAGAGAGTCCGAAAAGGATCAAAAGTGACTGCTCTGGGGAATCTAAGCAAAAAGGTTTACCAAGCAACCCGTAAAACTGCTATATACACCTTGGCAATCATATGAGAACCAAGGACTTTACTTACTATAGTCAATATTCCCGAATGTTGTGTTCGGTGCGTTACAGTTCACAAGGCGGCAAACTCGGCTTCCTATGGGTAAAGGATGCAAGCCTAATGGAGTCTCCCCATATATACGCGACGGTACGTGGGAGCCCAATCCGTACTAGCACTTATCGCTTCACCGTGGAGGAATCACCCAACCACTCAATGGTAATATACCAGATTTAAAGACGCCGAAACACGTCTCTAGCCTAGACCTCTAGATATTCACGTTAAGTTCCAATGCGTTTTTAGATAAATTTGGTTTATTTTACGGTTGATCTTGAATTAGGTTTTAGTTTCAGGTCCTACTGTATGATCTCTCAAAAACACCTAAATGAAACTATATGCCAAAGATCATCATTTTGTTCGATGAATTCTAACTATAAAAGGTTAAGGATATTTCAAACAAACAAAACGAATTCAAGCAATCACGCAACCTAATGCAACTAATAGCAAGGAAATGAAACTTTTCTCTTGGAAGTACAAAACAACGAAATGCTCTTTTCCTTTCAACTATTAAATGAAAAAGACACTAGTTTTCTTTACTTTTCAATGACATAAAATTTCTTTTAAAATGAATTAGAGAGATAGCAACACTAAGTGAAAGAACTAAAATCACTCAATGCACACACAAGACAATTCCCAAGTCACTAAAAAACCAGTTTCCCAAATCAAAGGAAAACAAAGGTTTATGAGCTATGTGATCTAAGCTCAACAAGACATCGAGGAATTCAAAGGAGGAAAGCAAATCACTTGGAACACAATCAAAAGCTTTCGACAATCACCAAACAAATGTGAAAACAAAAACGAAGTTGACTAGTCAACCAAGAACACAAGATCCCGAACGGGAGGCTAGACACACATGGCCACTAGATGCCCTAGGGTTTGAGTGTGAAATCAATGGAGAAAAGCGAACACCTGAAGGATAAGAGTCCAAAACCAGACAAACGACGATTCGACACACTTCAGCAATCGCAAAAGTCAAGACAAAATGCAAGCCAAGAAATGAAAGCAAAAAGGAAGGCTTTGCAAAAACTGAAAACGAGCAATAAACGAACCCTCGCGGAACGAGGCCTCTCAAGCAAGTGAGTTACAGCTTAAAAAAAATAAACAAGTCAAAAGCCAAGTGGAAAAAGCAGGGGACAGCCAGACCAAGAGGTTTAGGAAGCTAATTTGGACAAAAAAGAGTTTTACAAGATCAGCGCGGGTGACCCCTCAGCAACAAAGCGATGACAAGGAAAGGTCTGTAGCAACTTTGCGCTGTCAGCGCGGAAGGACACGGATAAAGGGCACTAGCCCAAAAACAGGGTCAGCGCGACTGTTAAATGTATAAACGCGATGACAGGGAAAAAAAAGAAGAAACTGTGCGATGTTAGCGCAGCTGTTCTGAAATAAAACGCGCTGGGGCTTAAAAACAAATAAAAACGAGCCAAAAACTCCCAAACCAAACAACAGGCCTTTAAGACAATTAAGGCAGTTCCCAGGATGAACCAGGAAACAAATCAACAACAAATTAATCCCCAAATCCTTGACAAGAGAGCAATAATCAAATAAAAAACAAGGATGAATTACAAAGAGGCAAGCAAGCTCCCCAGCGGAGTCGCCAAATTGGTTGAGAGGTAAATCCCCTCTACGGATAGAGGCGATCCCTACTAGCCCAAAGGGGGTCTAGCAACAATCAAACAATGCTACTCTGCAGGTTTCTAGTTGTAATTAACAAGTGGGTAAAGGAAACCTACTTGGATTCCAACGCTATGTTTGACGAAGAGATGATCCTCTCGCTCCTTCGCTCCAGCGGATCACAGTCCTCCACTATCCTCGCGGACGGACACCTGCACAATCAAAGAGAGAACAAATACAAGCGTAAAATCTACTAACAACAACTATGTATCAGTCAGGAAAGATACAATTCACATTAATCATTCATAGGACAAATGGAAATGGAACCATAACAGTAGTCATCTATCTTTATTAATCAGAAAAATAGAGTAAGGTACAACCAAGTCCTGACGCTGAATCCTTCTCTAGAGGGTCCAGCCAGCATGTCTTCCAAGCATTCACCTTTGAAGTAGATCTCCCAAGTCAAAGAGGTCTCTCTCTCACATACAAGGCAAAAAACTTATAACCTTCCTCAAGCTCACAAGCAATCCTCACACAACACAACAAATACCTACAAGGAGCAGCACTAATGCACTAAGAATTCCTCAATCAAAGTCTATATGTTCAAAACTAGCTGCTCATGGGCAATGGAGGAGGCTTATAAAGGAGAAGGAGTCTCCATGAATAGTTAAAGGATGAGCTTTCCCCCAAGATAAGTGATGATCAGTCGAACAGACATGCCAGAGAAAGGATGGCGACCTTTACAATGCTAACAGCCAAGTCTGGAGTCATCTGGAAGGTTGGCTGTTAGAACAAACTCGCCCAAACAGGATCAGCGCGGGTGCAAAACTGGGTTGGCGCACTGAGATCGCAAACCAATAACAGAGAAGGTATGGTCAGTGCTCTAAGATACAAGCGGAGGGTGCGTTGTTCGTGAAATTCGACCAGCGCGGAAAATACGTGTCCTTCCGCGCTGGTAGCGCAGCAGTTACATTATCCTCCGCCAGTCAGAGCGGTTATTTTAGAAACAGACGCGATGATCCAATAAACTTAGGCAAAGAGGGTTTTTAGCCATTTCAGAGAGCATAAGCATGGTGAATGTGGTTTTATGACACAGTAGGGAGACTGACAGGATGACAGTGACATTTTACTGTGTAACACTCCTATTCTTTTATTTTGAAGACCTCTCTCAATACGTACTCTCAATCCCCCTGTCTTGGTGCTTTGCAATCACTTGGTCCCTGAGACGAGACCTTCCTTGGTGATGAAGGTATCATGGAAGTCATGTCTCTTGAGGAACCACCTTGGACCGATACTCATCATCACTCCTCATTCTTGCCTCATTCGATGGTCATGTCTATTGCTTTCGAAGAGTCCTATTCTCCATTTCTTTCCCTCTCCCTTCCGCAACCGATCATGACTCATGAAGCATGGTCAAAAGGAAATTTCAGTAATACTACCCAAATGATGCCGATTGATATTTCCATCAAGCCTGCTATCGTTGAACATGTCCATATCAAGGTATCTTGTTCTCCAGATGAGATCAAGACTTATACTCATCTGTTTCAGGAAAGCCGTCACTATCAAGGGTGATGTTGAAAAACTTCTGAAAGTTATGTATCTATCTCATCCCTCTTATAGATTGGGTGTCCAATATTGTCTCGGTGAAAATAAAAAACAAGGCATGATCCACGTTTGTGTTGATTATCATGATCTCGATCGTGCTTGTCCTAAAGATAACTATCCTACTCCCTTCATTGATCAAATCATTGATGAATGTGACAAGAGTGAGATATTTTCCTTTATGGATGGTTTTTCTGGTTACAACCAGATCAACATTGCACTAGCCCATCAAGAAAAGACAACTTTTATCTATTCGTGGGGTACGTTCGTGTAAAAATAGCCCCCTTTCGACCTCAAAAATGTTGGGGATATGTTACAGCGGGAAATGTCCTATGTGTTTCATGATATTCAAAACATTGTCTAGCCTTACTTGGATGACCTTCCCACTCATTCTCGGAAGCACCAAGATCACCCAGACCATTTTTGGAAGATTTTTCTGCACTGTAGACACTATAGCATTCAGTTAAACCTGCATAAATGTGTTTTCTGTGTAGAATCGAGATGACTCCTCATCTTTATCATTTCTAAGGATGGAATTCGCCTTAATCTGCTACAAGATGAATGTCAAGGCCATTGTAAATTTACCCTTGCCATCTTCATTGCACCAACTCTAGAGTCTGCAATGAAAGGAAATTTTTCTCCATCATTTTATACCCAATTATGCTGGGCTAGCTACAGGATTTACTTGGTTGCTAAAACAAGGAATACCCTTTGTATGGGATGAGGTTGCCCAAAAATCTTTCGATGATCTCAAGGTTGTCCTCATAAATTCTCCTCTATTTCATCCTCCAGATTATTATCGAGATTACTTCCTTTACCTAGCTGCAACACCTAGCACCATTTCTATGGTCTTCTTCCAAGACGATGATAAAGGCAACGAACATGTTATCTAGTAACTTAGTTGGAATCTCCCCGCCACTAAAATGCGTTATGCACATGTCGAGAAGTTGGCTTTGGCTATTGTCCAGGCTATTCAACGCTTTTGGTACTACATCCTCTTACGCATGACTATGGTCATTTCCAAATGCAACCCCATGACATACATCCTTACTCGTCAGTTGCTAGGGGGGGAATATTCTAAATAGATCGTGATCCTACAAGAATCTAATTTGGTATTTACTATTGCCAAATCTAAGAAGTCACTCATTTTCGCCAAATTGATTTATTCCCTTCCTTCTAAGTCTCTCCCTGCTGGTGCATAAGAACAAATTATAGACGAGAATTTCTGCCCGATTAGCACACTTGATCCATGATATGGTGATATCCTTATGTATCTCCAGACGTCCACGTTCTAGTCCGTGTTGACTAAGGATGACCGCCAAAGGGTTTGGCATCACTCCCAACCCTACCATATTATTGGCAATACTTTATATTGTGTCAGTGTTGATTCAGTTCTTTGTCGACACCTTAGATCGATGAAGATGAAAGAGTTCTCAATGATTGCCTATCCAGGGCATTTGGTGGTCATATGTTTCGTTATGCTACCACTCAAAAAATCCTTCACACTAGTTATTTCTGGCTGCCTATTTTTAAGGACTACATCCTTGTTGTCCACAAGTGCCATGAATGCCAAATTTACCAATGCAAGGTGCGTGCCCCATGTGCTCACCTACAACCCGTCATTACAGTAGGTCCTTTTGCCAAATGGGGCATCGATTATATGACCTGTAACCCTCGTTCGACTGGAGGGCATGGGTATATTATCATTGTTGTGGATTATTTCACCAAATGGGTCGAAGCGATGCCTACATACTCTACAGACTGTAATACAATGGCTCAATTCCTTTTCAACCATGTTATTTCCAAGTTCGGCATACCTTAATCCATTGTCACAAACCACAACTCCCATTTCAGATATTTCATGATGGATGAGCTGACATCTACATTGGTCTTGCACCACGATGGCTCAACCCCATATTACCATCAGGCCAATGACTACGTTGAAGCCATGAACAAGGTTTTGGTTAAAATGCTTCAACGCACTATTGGGATGCACAAGTCAAATTGGAATCTCCTGCTCTTTCATCTCTGTGGGCTTACTGAACCTCAACCAAAGACACAACTCATTTCACACATTTCCAGCTAGTCTAGAGTCTAGAAGAAACATTGTCGATTGAATGCAAGATTCCTTCACTCAAGTTAGTTGTTGAACTCCTCCCTGAAACATCACCTCAGGAGGAACATCTCTTATATTTAGAATGATTGAATCAGAATCGTCGTCTCGCCACCTTAGTCATCAAAGAAAAAAGGAAATGGGTCAAGTCCCATTTCAATTAGTCGGTCTCCCCTCATGCGTTCTCTAGGGGTGATTTGGTTTTACTATATGACCAAGTTAATGATAAGATAGGGGTGTTACACAGTAATTTGTCACGGACTCTGTATTCCCTGATCCTGGATACTGTTGGTCCATGTTGTTGACATCTATTCTATGTCATGTTGCCAATGATGTGTCAAAAACTTCCTTGTAATCTCAAGAAGTATGTCTTAGTTCATTATCCCTAAAGCAGACCCATTTTTTCCTAAGTTTCTGGGTCATCGTGGGTTAGAAATTATCCCTGCCACGAAGATGGTCAAGTTAACACTAGCCTTAGTGAAGTATTCACTCTATCCCTATGTTGCACTAGAGATGAGCTAGATTTGGAAAGATTTTTAACAACTTGTTGAAACTTCAAGATGAAATTTCTTCATGGGCGGTCCTAGGGCTGGTTGTGTGGCTAGTTGAGCTCGCCTCTCTCCTCTGGGATATTTGTTCCACCTTTTGTGCAACTTCCCTAAGAATTAAGTGCTTCCTCACATCTCTTATGGAACCTCTCAGTCCTATAAATGTCTCCTTTATGAATGAGATCAACTAGCCGGGATGTAACTAGATGGTAGCTAGATGTAATTTGGTAGCTTCAGATTCCTAAGAGAGGAGTAGAGGTAGAGAGTAGCCTCATATGTATTTTGGTTTGAGAGATTTTTGAGTAGAGTTGGTTTGAGAACTTTCTAGAATCAAAGTTTTGAACTAAAGAGAGAGTCATTTATTCCCTTGGGAGATGGTTCACAAGTAAATAATTATGGAGACATGCCGACAGGACCCTTTGAGGAGACTTACAATGTCAAGGTTTGATTGTAAGTTTTACTTTGATTTATATTAATAGAAATCAATATCTTGTTTCCTATATTGCATGTTGAATTGTATGTCGATAGCTTGATGTTCATTAACTCTTCAGGTAGATTGTTTGGTTGTTTCCTATTACATTTGTAGTGTTTCTCTACATGTTGTTTTCAGCTACAAGTGATTAGTAGAACAAGAACTGGAGCAACGCGACGAGGACTTCATCGAACGTTGATCTAAAGGTAGGTGCTATAAGATAAAATGCACGGTGTATGGAAAATGAAGATATCCTCAAAGGTCTTCTCGAGACCTTTGACAGACTGTAAGATTATCTGCAATTGTCACAAAGTTACATGCATGTTCATAAACAATAACCAACTATTAAAGTAGGATAAATAGATTACCTCAAGCCTCTGAGTAGATTTGCTGGAAAGCATAATGCAACTAGGCAGAAGTCCCCTGAGCTGGCTCCAGGTCAAGTACTGCACATATAAGAGACAAGCATAATCACGATATACAACTTTGATAACTAATACATGAATACATAAAATAACATCTAGTTACACATAACTAAGCTACTCATGTTAAAAGGTATTGGACAAACAAATGAATGAATGAATAATAGTACCAACACCATGGAGTAGACAATACAATTGTAGTTCTATATTAATGTTGGAAGAGTGATTACAACCATCTGTTGCATCAACCTTCCCTTACCCATCCAGCTTCTCTCTCTCTCTCTCCCTTCTTACCAACTTCTTATGATTTGAGACAATGCTCAACAATCAATTATGATATTCTTTCAAATGCTCTAACCTCTATCACTATAGCCCTAGCTTTTCTTATGTAGCAATTGAGTTATGGTTGCCAAGTTCCTCCTTGAGTTCCCTAGGGTAAAAGCAATGAAGTTTCCATGATTTTAAACTCTTTCCCATTTGCCTCCTTCATTAGGATTAGAAATCCTCCAAATAGGTCAAATTTGGATGTTTCCTTTCTTTTCTTGAGTGATTTTAGGAACAAATATCTATATATTTATGAGTCAATTCATTCCTTTGGCCCTTAGAACTTCACTAGGATCCACTAACGCTATTCCTGAACTAGCAACTTGAGTTAGTTGAGTCACTAACGCACCCTTAGGCTTGCGGAGAATATTTATAAATCACGTTGTCAGTGCATAGCTAGTGTTAGTGTGGAAAAAAGCCATGTAATCTTGGTATTTGATTCAGCTATCATGTCTTTCCCCTATGAGTTGATGAGGGGGTCAATTTGTTGTAGAGGAAATGCCCCCTAAAGTATGAGATTAGAGGCTATGATGATGGCTGAAATATTTTACTGAATTGTAATTTTCCTTCTTCGACAAAGAGAGAGAGAGGATCGGAGCTTCGTGTGGTACGAGAAACTTGATGCAACACACAGATATATATATATATATATATATATATATATATATATATATATATATATATAACTACTAAAATATGTCCTGAGTCGGGCATTCCCATGCTCATGTAGCTATGTTAGAGTAATTTTCTCCAAAGAGATATGATGATGTTGGCCACCGATAATATAGTGTGGATCTTGTGTCATAATAGAATCATCCTGATAAGATATCTCCAAAAAAAAATATAAGCAACTTGGGAGAGGAAACAAGGCTGAGTGATGCAAGCGTCTACCCAAGGTCTTGATTTCTGCTTCATCGAACAACATAGATCAATACATGTGAATATCTGTGTTGATGTCAAACATGCATGAAATAATCTGATTACCAGTCAATAGTGGAGACCGTTAACATATGCAAGGAAGGCCACCAATAATGGTGATGGTCTCCAAGATGCACAATACAATCTAACGAGTGTGAAATATGTTTTTGTCATCGAACACCCGTAGAATCGCTTAACCAGGAGCCAATAATGAGAACCCCTGATCAAACAAAAGGCAACCTGCCACTACTTTCTGCAAGTACCAAGGCACTGAATGTGTTTATGGGTTGTCTTATTGGATAGAGTGTTGAAGTCGATAGGAAGATACCTATTGAAAGGTAGGCAATAATGTGTCGTACATCAATTGACACAAAACGAGACAAGAATGATTTCTTTTTTGAGGAATCTTTGAGCATTGGGTCTAAACAACAGAGGGCATGATGAAAGGATATTCTTGATGGGTTGATGGAGGAAACAAAAGGTTAACCCTTGAACAATAGAAGGCATGACAATGGTTTTAACCATGCAGCACTATACTCATGAACAACAAAGAGTGTTAGGATACATAGATGCAAGGACATCGAGGTATATAGGCTAAAATCATAGGATGGTAGGATTCATATTTGAGAGGCCATCATAAGGAAGGTTTATCTGAGGGAGTGCCACGTTCAAGGGAATGACTGCTACCAAACCATGCTTTCTAATACTGAATGTAGTTGTATTGTCAACTTTCCCCGTCTGATTAGTTTAGTGAGTCCAGACAGGTAAACTCGTCGATATTTTCATATTTTAATAATATGAAAAGGACCACAAAATGAGTGACTCTATGCCCTATCTGATTATTTAATGAGTCTAGACAGGAAAAATCATCGATCTTTTCATTTTTTGAGAGTTTGAAAAGGATCGTAAAAAGAGAAACTCTATATCTTGTCTGTGTAGTTTAATGAATCCAGGCTAGACAACTCTATGGTATTTTCATATTTAGCGAGTCTGAAAAGATCGTAAAGAATGACTCCATGGTGGTCCCTTTGTCATAGTTGTTAACCATGTGCAACAAAAGGTTAATAGTATGCTCGGATCAGTTACTTTTCCGTTAGTTAATCTATTGAATCCAGATAAAGAGAAACCTATGTTCAATAGATGTTGACCTCATTTTGTTACGAGTATGAGGAGACAGACTAAACTCATTTTTCGTCGTTAATTATTAATGAGTCACGCGACGACAAACTCAATACCTTCATCAATTTTAACGAGTCAAATGAAGAAAACTCAATGCATCTTTCTCAGTTTAGTGAGGGAGGAAAAAGAGGTAAAAGAACTGCTCATTCCTCCTTCTTAGATTTAACGAACCCAAAGGAGGGGAAAACTCAGTGATTTTTCAATTTTGAGAGCGAGAAATGGTCCCAAAAAAGTAAGTGCTTTGGTTGTTGTCGTATATTTTTAACGAGCCCAGTGACAAAAACTTGGTATTTTCCAGTTTAATGAGCAAGAAAAGTACCCAAAAGAATGCTCGGGTCATATTTATAAATGTTTAATGAGCCTAAAGACAAAACTCAGGATTTTTTCAATGTTATGAGTGAGAAAAAAGTGCCAAAAAAGAATGAGCTAGAAAAAGAGTGAAAAAGAGTTTCTCAGACTGTCATCATATATGTTTAACGAGCCCAACGATGACAAACTTGGGGATTTTTCAATTTTTTAGAGCAAGAAAATATCCCATACGAGAAAAGCACTCTTTGAGAATTGCATGCAGCTTTTACTGCTTTTCATTCCTGAAGGTACTTTCATCAAAGCGGAAAAAAGTATAAAAAGAAGCAATTCCTATCCATATAGGTTTATGCATGATAAAAAATCATGGAGAATGGAATACTTCCTCTTTAATGATTTCAAAAAATCATGTGTCCAAAAATAAACATAAGGAAACATTTTGAGCTTTCACATTCCCCATTTTCACTGTTTGAGATTTGTGAGAGCATTTTGGAACTAAAGAGCAGCAGATTTTCCGCGGACCACTACAGGAGATCTGGGTAACCATTCGATGTACCATCAATCATACGTAGAGGCTAAAACCTTTATCTATGCATTTATTATCCTTTCTTGACAGTTTCAGGGGTGGAATTTTGTAGCTCGGAGGTTCCCTAAAGCCTTGTTTGTGCACTAACGCCCTCCAAATGACCTGTAGGGAGCGTTAAACTCTCTGTATGATCTACTGAAGGGAATTAATCCTCCTTGTGTACCACTGGGAGGAGCATTAGAGCTGAAGAGCGTAGTTAAAAACCTCATGCAAGGATTCCTGAAGCTATTTTGCCCCATTTTGACTATTTTTAGGGTTATTTTATGTAGTTTTCAGGCCATAATGACTAGCCTATGGAGAGAATGGGCCCATGATAGCTAGGAATTGCTTATGCAAAATGATCCAACATGCATACTTGCATTGTGCCACTGTGGTTTACTGAAGTATGAAAATTTGGAGCTGATGAAAGGGCAGGAGGACTTACTGAGATGGATTATCCAGCTCTGGGATGAACATGAGCAAGTGTTTAGGATTGGAGATGAGGAGTTGGTTATTGACTGTGATGACATATATTTTTTGACTGGTTTGTTGTGCCATGGGGCACAGGAAAACCTCACCAATGGTAGACCGGATCCGCGATCTACCCTAGAGCTGGTGCAATCCTACTGCATCCCTGAGAGCGAAATGGTCAGCAACAGAGTCCCCATATAGAGGATAAGGTCCAGGTTTATGATGGAAATTTTATGGTTGATTATGTGGTTGGTGGGGTCAAAGAGTCCACACATTGTGACAAAGGCCCAACTGTTGCTTGCAGTTGACTGTGCCCAACCACAGATGTTCAACTAGTGTGAAGCAATGCTTCGCCAATTGAAGGTAGAGTTAACGACATGCAAAACTCGTACCCAACACAGTTTTGGGTATGGTACTATCATAGTTTCATTTTTTCTCGAGAGGGTACTTGTTATGCACCCAAGCATGAGCTTAGGTCCCCTTGATCTGAGAGAGTCGAGGCAGGGCTGCTGGTCATCACTCGATCCTCACACAGGAGGAGGACCGATCTAACATTTCTTTAAGGAAGACTTATTCCAGTGTCTTCGTGGCCAAATTATGATGATTGATGACTATGCTTATGAGGGCATGGACTTCACTAGTGACTTGGACTTGATGCTACCACCTGGGACCAATTGGGGTCCTCAAGGTGAGAATGATTTTTGACAGTACTTCAATTATTTTTTATCTTTTGAATGTTTATGTAATGCTTTTATAGGTGAAATAAGTACTGACATGAAGTTTTATGTTTAACACAGATGTGGTGCCATTACGACCTGCAGGCGAACCCTACCATATGCGACAAGGAGGCCAACTACCTGCTAGAGGGGATGATGCCGATAGTCTTTGCGATGTCTTGAGGAACCTGGAGGGCTTGACCATAGGTGTCCCCCCCCTTCCTATGAGGCAGATTCCTGCTCATATGCAACAGCACATAGTCAATGTACCTGAGTGGTTTTCGGTTCCTATTTGGAGGATAGCTAGAGCCGTTTTAGCATTTTAGGAGCAATAGGCTCTTTTTAGGAGGTGTTTTTGCATAGCCAATGAGTGTTTGTAGTTGGGATTTTTAGCCATTTTGTACTTAAAACATCCAATTTTTGGAATATTTTGATGTAAAAGACTGGATTTTGATATATATATATATATATATAGACATTTTGGTATTTTGATGGTGTAATTTTTTTTTAAATGTTTTTGTACAGTTTTTAACTCAGTAAATTTTTACTTTTCATGCATGATTCTATAAAGAATGAGACAAATGCCAATATAATACCTAGTTAGCTAATGAATTTGCAACTGTATTAGATTCTCAAGGAATGTGTTCATATGTGATTATTTCAAATTGACGTTCTAGGATTCATACCCTTAGATAATGATGTAACAAGGTTGGATTACGAATGTGATAATGATTTGTCAATTGCATAATGACTAGCTGGGAGTCTAACCTAACCACCAATTTGGAGATGGCCCTTGATGATGCTTCCATGAGAAGTGAAATTACTGACATGTACTTGGCAATATTGTTGGTGGCGGTACTAAGAAAGACTCCCCTGGAGCAAAATAGTTCCAACTCAGGTGTGTAGATGACCCAAGTAGCTGATGCAATGTGCCGTGTGTGACGACTGGCACCATCCACGTATCCTGCGTATGCTAAGGGTAACGAAGACATCTACACTGTGAGAAAAATGTATGAGACAAGTACTCCAATAAATATCAAAACAATCCAATCACACCAAAAAGGGAAGCAAAACTTATGAATACATAAAATTACAAAGCACATGCCTAGTGCAATACTAGGCATAATACTTTTTCAGAGGGAGCCCATTTCTAGGGTTCGTGAGCGGGACTCCTTCCCAGTCCTATAGTTCATATGCTCTTTTTGAGAGGACATTCTTAACAACATAGGGACCTAGCCATAAGGATTGAAGTGTTCCTGCCCCCAAGAGGTCATGTTTTTTATCATAGATCAAAACAAGGTCTACCTGTTGGTAAGAAAGAAGCTTAACCTTTTTGTAGTATTGGTATTTGACTCGGTGCTTATGAGCCTCGAGTGCCAATTTGGCATCTCGACGGGTTTCTTCCAGTTGATTAAGGTATAGTAAGAATTCTTCTTCAGCATTAGTGCCAGGCAGGAGTTCAACGACTATTTGCAGGGAAGGGATCTGACAATCGATGGGTAGAACTGCTTCCAAGCTATAAACCATTTGAAAACGTGTAAAGCCCATGGCAGTTTTTATTGAAGTTTTGTACGCCCATAGCACTGAATATAACATTTGGTGCCAATTGGTTTTATGGTTTCCTACCAACCTACAAATCATGGTTTTTAAGATGCCATTAATGGCTTCCACTTGACGATTAGCTTGAGGGTAGTAGGAGGATGATTGATCCTAATAAAACCAAGCAGAGACGTTAAATCAGACATCATATGGTTCTAGAAGTGAGATCCATGGTCTGTAACGATTGTGTGGGGTACACCAAAATGACATATAACCTGATTGAACAGGAATAATGCCACAGTGTCTCCATCAGCTCTGTAGGTAGGAAGGGCTTTGGCCAATTTCGTAAAATAGTCCACAACTACTATGATATAGTTGTGTCCAGCAGAGGAAACAGGATTACAGGTGATGAAGTCTATCCCCCATTTAGAAAAGGGGCTAATAGACATCACCGGGTGCAGTGGGGCTGGAGGAGCACACATTTTCTTTGTGAATATTTGACAAGGATTGCCTTGTTGGAAGGCCTTGACACAATCTTTGAACAAGGTCGACCTGTAATAGCCTGTGTGCAAGATTTTCTGTGTAGTAGATATGCTAGAAAGATGACTACCACATGCCCCAGCATGGTAGTCACTTAAAATGTGCTCCACCTCCTCATGAGTGAGTCAACGCGAAGAACTATATCCGCACCGTGACGATATAACGTATCGTTAATCACTAGATAGTGTCGCGCTTGGTGACGAATGCACCAAGGGTCACCTGTCGATGGTTCAGGGCAGAACCATTGGGCTTGGAGGTAGAAAATAATGTCCCCATATCAAGGTTCAGTGGTGTTGATAAGATAGATAGCCTCATCCAAGAGAGGATCGTGGGCTATCTCGTTTGGATCGACGATGGGAAGTTCCGACAAAAGTTCGGCAAAGAATAAGGAGTTCTTCGCCTTGGCAGCTATGAAAACTAGATCAAATTATTGGAGGATCATGATCCATTTTGAATATTTTCCTCAAATTATTTGATGAGATAATATGTCTCATGGGATTCTCCAAGGCGATGACAGCATTCTGTTGCAGCAATATGTAGTGTCATAATCGGTTGACAAGAAAGACGACTGCCAATGATAGCTTTTCCACATACGAATATCTGCGTTCGGACCCAGCCAGGCCTTTGGACAAATAATAGATCACATGTTCACTCCGGTCATCATGTGGTTGAACCAAGACCATTCCAAGAGAGGATGGCAAGGCTGCCAGGTATAAAAGAAAGTTGCAGCTATAGTCGGGAGCGCTAAGCGGTGGGGCTGATATAAGGGCCTTTCTCAAGGCATCAAATGATCGTTGAGCTTGATCATCCCATAGATACAACAAACCTTTCTTAAGTAGGCACATGAAGCCTTCACCAATTCAGCATAATTTACGATGAATCATTGTAAAAAGTTTTCTTTACCTTGCAAACGTTGGAGCTGTAGAACGGATTGTGGTTCCGGAAATTGAGTAATTACCTTTACCTTATTGGAATCAACCCTAATCCTGTACTTGGAGACAATAAATCCACGTAAGTGTCCAGATTCGATGAAGCAAATGGATTTATGCGGATGTTGTAAAACCAACACCTTAGAAGGATCGCTCTTAAATGGTTTAGGTGTTGCGTTCGTTGCTTGGAATGGGCTAGAAGGTCATCCAAGTAAGCTTGAATGATATGCCTGATATCATGAAATGTGTACTCCATGGCTCTTTGAAAAGTTGCTCCAACATTCTTTAAACTAAATGGGATTTTTCAATAGGAAAAGATGCCCCATGGGTAGACGAAGGTGGTTTTATGCTGGTCTTTGGGTTTATAGAAATCCGGTTGTAACCTGAGAATCCATCCATGAATGAAAATGATTCACAACAAGTGCAGTCGTTGATGGTTTGGTCGATGAATGGTGTCAGATAATTATCCTTAGGACATGCGCCATTTAAGTCTCGATAGTGAACACATACATGGATGGTTCCTTTTTTTTTATCAATAGGAACTAGATTGGAAACCCATTCCGTTAATGGAACAGGATACACGAAACCAGCATGTAACAATTTTTCTACTTCATTTTTTATGGCTGTCGTTTTGTGGGGATGGACAGGTCGAAGTCTTTGATGGACAGGTTCTTCATTTTCATAAAGCGTGATCTCATGCTTGACAATAGATGGATCAATGCAGGGCATTTCCTCATAAGACCAGGAAAATAAATCGCAAAATTACTTAAATAGGCAAGTGAAGCTTGCAATTTCCTCAAGATTGAAATAAACTCCAATCTGGATGATTTCCATGATGCTTGTCTTGACAGAAATATCGATGAGAAATTTCTTTGAAATATTGCCCATGTTTCCTTCTGCCTCCAAAGTTTGGATGGTCATATACGCTGAGGAAACAATTTCTAGTATGTCAAGGGATAGGATTTGAAGAGGAATCATGTCCAAATCAGATACCAAAACATGATGGTGTGAATCCTCCCAAGGTTTCTCTCCTAAACTCATGATTTCTCAAATAGCTTCATCCGTAGGTAGGACTTGATTCAGTAGATAGAAAGAAGGAGCATTTATGGCAGGGGCAGTGGTACCGTTGGTCGTAACAAACATGATTAGAGATATGGATGCAGATTGAATGGCTTAGTAGGCCAATTTAGCTGGTGATAGTGGCATTTGTTCTCTGTATGTGTCAACTTCAAAAGGAGCCAGTAGGATCCATGGATCAGTCTATTCACGAGGAATAGATGAAAGCATGTTGACCATCTATGAAACCTTGGGCAGCTGAAGAGGGAAACAACCCATGAGCGAATAAGCCTTCAATAGACCGGTGTTGAGACTGACGTAAGAGTCAGGTATACCACCTACTAAGGGTACAGAGTCGCTTGGTAATGGGGGATAATCAGGGGTGCATAAATACAACTGATCTACAGTAACTACCTTTCCATCCAATGGAAACAGGATGATGTGAAAGATAGTAGATATGATGGTTGTCATGACATATGTCCAACTGTGACCGAGCAAGAGATTATAGTCGAGTTTTTTATCTACGAATTCTATGTCCACCGTTACCATTTCCCCATACAAAGTGATGGGGTAGCTAGCTAGGTAACCTTTTGGGATGAAAGTGTGGCTGTCAAAAGCTTTAAGGGAATTCGACGGTGGGATAGGGTTGGAGAACCTAGGGTGAGCCAACATGAAGTCAACATAACACAGGTAGAAGCACCTTCGTCAATGACAGTTCTGTGTATACTTTTACCTTTCGAAAAAAATTTCACTTGAAATACAAGCTGGTGAGAAAGCGAAGGTTTACACTTTTCCATGTCGAAAATTGCAAGCATGGAATCTTGTGGGTCGATACCACCAGTAGCTGAAAGCAAAGCTTTCCTTTGTGTTGGGCATGTTTGTAATACTTCGAGCACTGACATAACCGATGGCGCTTGTGCCAAGTCTTATACAATGTTGTAGTTTTGGGCGGTGCATGCAGATGTATTGTGCGTTGTGCATCAAAGTACCCCTTTGGGGAGTCGAATTACAAGGTCAACAACTAGCCTTTCGATATGAAAATCACTGGGCGGTGGGTTTTGACTTGAGGAAGGTTCCTCTGCATGAGAGACTGAAGCTCCATAAGATTTGGCTCATGTTTGTAGATCTATTGTTTCAAAGGTGTAAACGGTAGAAGATCCTTCACCAACTGAAGGATGTTGTGAACCATCATTGCCCCCTTGCAGGGGTTGGGGTTGGTTTGCAATAAGGTTTTGTTGCTGCTGGGGAAAAGGATTTTTGAGGATAGTGGGGGTCTGGCGAGTATCTCTTTTAACAATGTATTCTATGCATTCCTGAAGACACGGACAACGATAAGTCATGCGGTCTTCAGCACATATTTTGCAGGGAAATCTGGCGGGTTTATCCTTTTCATTATTGGGAGGCACCACAACCTTTTGTTTTGGGTTAAGTTGCTTTTTTTACTACTCCTTAGAAGGAGCGGTATTTTTCTTATTCTTCTTGTTCTTACCACAAGTTTTTTGCATAGACTGCACAGAGTTTATCACAGTGGTAGGAAGAGTAGTCGATTTGGTAGAGGGGTCTACTAACATCTAGGCAATGTGACTGCTGAGTTATTTTATAGCAGCCCTAGAGGTTGCACCGACAATCCCATCAGCGTGCACTCTGGGGTTTTGAGCAGCGGAAACATTGGAGTTATGAGGGGCATTGGGGATTATGTCGTAAAGAGTGCTAGACTACGAATATATTATATCTAAGTGTTGGGCACGATGTTTGGATTTGTTTTCTATGACCACACCACCTAAAGCAACGTATTTAGTGATTTACGACAGTAAGGACTTGCAGAACTAGTCTGCTAAGAGATAGTCTGGGAGGGGAGCTTTGACTAAACTCTGCCTATGTCTCCATTCATGTATATGATCGAAGATGTGGGTGGCGGTATCATGACGTAATGAAGAGGAGCTCTGTCCTAGTCTCATAGCAGATGGGTAGCTGGAAGTGCTTTAGAAATTCCATCTCTAAAGCATCGAAGGTGTTTACTAACGTGCGTGGTAACTCAATGTACCATTTAGCTGTGTTGCCAGTGAGAGTGTAGGGAAAAATATGTAATCGAACAATATCGTCCACCATGGATTTTGAAATACACCAAAGATGGTAGGTGGTGATATGGGTGCCTAGATCCTCCCCATGCTTTCCTTCAAACTTTGGGATGTCCATTGGTATCTTATGCGGGATTGGCGACTAAAAGTAAGTTGTGGTAGATGGGGTGATTTGTGAGTTTGTACAAGTTAGGTATATCCAATGTTGCCAAGAAAGGCAGAGAGTGTGGTGCTCCCGACTCAGACCAAGGTGATGACATATGACTTGAGGAGCCTTGCGCTCCTCCCATTGTTTGAGTCCCAATATTATACATGGGTTGTGTGGTATAGTAGTTTCCTTGAGGTATGGCATTGTACTGTGGATTTCCATGGGGATTTTGATAGTGGGGTATAAAATTGACCCCAGGATAAGTAATGCCCCCTTGAATTATTTGAATTGACGAGTAGGGTGCCCCCATGGATTGGTTGGAACCTCCTTGAGGATTCTTTCCCATTAGAGAACTAACCATTTGTCCTTGATTGACATAAGGAATGCTCATGTCAATCATCGATTGACCATGCGTGCCTAAGAATGGAGGGGGAACTGTTATGTTCCCTACTGGCATGTGCATATTGGGAATGCCCCCAGATACTTGAATCTCAGGGTTTGAACTATATAATGGTGGCCGACCACATTGTTGGTGAATGGGAACCACACCCATATTGCTATATTGAGCATTATAGGGAGCGTTGTATGTAGCACTTGTTGAAGGTATGTAGTTTGACACTCAAGGGATGGAACCCGTCATCGACTGGGTTCCACTCATAGAGGGTGTCATGTGAGTGGTTGTACGTGGGAAAAATGGGATAGCGGGGTTTGCCATTGACGATGTTGTGGTGATTGTCAACTGGGGAAGTGGTGGAGGACCAAAAGTGTCCCTAA
>APFE030174892.1:0-27456 GCA_000404065.3 Pinus taeda | reverse complement strand
AAAGGGAATGCAGAAGTATTTGGAGGTCTTAGAAGGAGGAGAAAATTGAGAACTGTCTGGGTAAACCGGGAACTAGATATATAGTCCCCAGTGGAGTCACCGATTCTGCTATAGGATAAAATGCACGGTGTATGGAGAATGAAGATACCCTCAAAGGTCTTCACGGGACCTTCGGCAGACTGTAAGATTATCTGCAACTGTCACAAAGTTACATGCATGTTCATAAACAATAAATAACTATCAAAGTAGGATAAATAGATTACGTCAAGCCTCCGTGTAGATTTGTTGGAGAGCACAATGCAGCTAGGCAGAAGTCCCCTGAGCCGGCACCAGGTCAAGTCCTACACATAGAAGAGACAAGCATAATCATGACATACAACTCTGATAACTAATACATGAATACATAAAAGAACATCTAGTTACACATAACTAAGCTACTCATGCTAAAAGGTATTGGACAAATAAGTGAATGAATGATAGTACCAACACCATGGAATAGACAGTACAACTGTAGTTCTATATTAATGTCAGAAGAGTGATTACAACCATCTGTTGCATCAACCTTCCCTTACCCCTCTAGCTTCTCTCTCTCTCTCCCTTCTTACCAACTTCTTATGAGTTGAAACAATGCTCAACAATTAAGTATGTTTTCCTTTCAAATGCTCTGACCTCTGTCACCATAGCCCTAGCTTTTCCTATGTAGCAATTGAGTTAGGGTTGCCAAGTTCCTCATTGAGTTCCCTAGGGTAAAAGCAATGATGTTTCCATGCTTTTCAGCTCTTTCCCATTTGCCTCCTTCATTAAGATTAGAAATCCTCCAAATAAGTCGAATTTGGATGTTTCCTTTCTTTTCTTGAGTGATTTTAGTGACAAATATCTAGATATTTATGAGTCAATTCGTTCATTTGACCCTTAGAACTTCACTAGGATCCACTAAAGTTGTTCTAAAACTAGCAACTTGAGTTAGTTGGGTCACTAACGCACCCTTAGGCTTGTAGAGAAGATTTATAAAGCAGGTTTTAAGTGCATAGCAAGTGTTAGTGTGGAAACAAGGCATGTGATCTTAGGCTTTGCTTCAGCTATCATGTCTTTCCCCTCTGAGTTGATGAGGGGGTCAATTTGCTGTATAACAGTAGGCCTTTATAACACCATCTTTCTAAGGAAATTTTCTTTGGTATTGTCTTTGCAGTGACTAGACCCACTTTAGGGCTAGAGGGGTTTCCTCTGTCTGCAGAGGGAACTTGCTTGTTTCACAAGTTGGTGACTCTGTTGGGGACCTTGTATTTTGTTTTTTTTATTGATTGGTTTTGTTTATTTATTGTCTATCTTATTGTTTGGGTAGCATGCTCCATTTTGGAAGTTGTTAGACTACCCCTGTAGTCTTCCCACTCTCATTAGTGATAGCTAGCCTTCCCTTAGCCAAACTTTTGTTTTTTGACTTTGATTTGAGGTCATTGTTGTTTATTTTCTGACAGTCGCAAAGTAGTCACGTCTTTGTTGTCTTCTGGGTTGCGCCATTTACTGTCCGGCATGATTAATTTGCCTAACAGTCACGATGAGTCCTGAGATTGACTCGGCACAGCTAACTGATGTACTTTCACGATGATGTCACCAAGTGCTTAGTTAGAAGGGTGCGACGATTTGTTGTTGGTGCATGTTGCTAGTTTTATAATTGCGATGATTCCTGTAAGTTTCAAATATTGAAGTTTGTTGGTTGATCGTCCAATGTGTTTTATCCTCTGAGCTTTTTTTTTGCCTCTTTATTGTATCAGAAGTGTTGGTTGTAATATTTTCAATTCCAGGTTTCAAGTCTTTTGAAATCCTTCCTCTTGAACTGTGTGACCTAAATACCCTGGTGTTTCTTGAATGCTTGGTTTGCTTGGGTCGCTCATTCATTAGGATTTTTAGACTCTACTTGGTATAATCTATGACTTTGTTTGAGGCTTCTTCCTATTCTTTGTTTGTCATCTTCCTCATGGGTATGTGACATTTGGTTACCAAACTTTCATGTCTTGTTTCTGTAGTTTCCTTCCTTCACTTGGCATAGATTACATTGCTTCCCGGTCAGTGAGACAACTTTCTAGTTTTGCAAAAAGAAATATCTCCTTAATTTTGAGTCTTTGATTCATTTTTCATTTGGTTGCTTACCATTTATTTGAAAAATAAAAATATTGCATTCATTTTGCATTAGGAAATGAGATCAACCTTTTGCGTTAGTAAATTCTTGACATCTAGACATTGAAAAGCAAAGGATGTATTTTTCATTTTCTTAATTAGATTGATTGCAAGTTAATGAAAGATAGAAGCATGGCTCTCTCCTCTTGATTGGTTTGCTTGAGGAATGATGAAAAGTACCATTATTGCATTTGCTTGCTTGTTTTTTTTCTTTGCTTTGAAGTGAACTTCTCACTTTTCTTTAGTTAGTTATTCATTGAAAAGGAATGGTTTCTTTCATCTTTTAGTTGCATTCCAGGAGTTTTTGAAGATACATTCAGCAGGGCCTTGAAACTGAGATCTAATTCAAGATAAACTATTTAAATATATTTAATTAAGCTAAGGAAGCATTGAAACTTAACACTTATATCTAGAGGTCTAGTCTAGAGACATGTTCTGGCATCATTAAACCTAGTTGCTATTGTTTTCACTAAGGTTGGGTGATTCCTCCTTTTGTGATTCAATAGACACTAGTACAGATTTGTGCTCCTTTTACCATCGCGTATATGTTGGGAGACCCCACTAGGTTATCATCCTATTATCCATAAGAAGTCAAGTCTACAACCTTGCGAATCATAACACACTGAAAACAACATTTGGGAAGATTGACTGCCTTACAGGAAGTCCTTGGTCATTTCTCTTTTATTTTATTACCAAGGTGTATATGTAGTTTTACGATTTGTCTGGTAAACCTTTTGCATAGAATTCTAGAACAGTCACTTTCATTCCTTTTCAACTCTTTAAAAGTAAAAGGATCATCTGAATGCTTGTCCTTTTGAGTTCATTTCCAATCGAAAGCGATAGAGCACCTTTCGTCTTTTTCTCGACTCTTAAAACATGAAAAGGAAAACTTTTGTTTTAGTATTCTGAAACTAATTTCCCACGGAATATTCCTGGTAAAAGTTGACTTGCTTAGTAATTATTTAGAGTCGATTCCAATGGCAACATTTCCAGAGTCTACCAGTCAAGGGTTGCCCTTAGAATGGAATCATGGTCCTTTTCCTTCCTTTGGAAACGCTAGTGCTCCTTATATGGCAATGTTGTCCCTCCCTAGGTTAATAATTCGTTTACCTGTCTCGTTGTTTTTTACCTTAGTGATTCCGAGTATCTCAACTCCTGCCCCCCATATGCTTCATTCAAATCACAACATGATGATTCTAAGGTTGACCCCTCACCTTCTTCCCCTGTTTCTTCACCTTCCTCTTCTACTTCGCCTGGTGAAAGATTCAAATCTAGTAACCTGGAGGTTAACAAGATGAAGAAGAATACAAAGAAGAAGAAGTCAACTAAGAAAGGGGCCAATTGTGTGGTTGTTACTTCAAATACACCTCCTATTGGTGAACACTCTGATCCTCCACGAAAGGTCAAGTTCCCTTGCAGGTTGTGTAAGGGTGATCATCTCCTCCGAGATTGTCCTAAATTCCCAGAGTCTTAGAGGTATGGTCTTAAAATCCAGATCGACCCTCCCCATTGACCTCTGGAGATCATTTCCATGCTGCACTCTTAGCTAGCGATGGTAAGAAGAAAGGGAAGACTAGATTTCTATGTAGATTATGTGAAGAAGAGCATCTTCCTCACCTTTGTCCCCTTGTGGATAAAGCTTCCAACGTTTTGGAAAACAATACAACTCCTCAACCCCAACTTCCTGTTGGTTATCAGAAGCTTTCTTCTAACCCTCCCCTAGTTGGTAAAGAGATTGACTTGGTTTCATCTCTTTCCCATTCTACTCTTCCTGAACCTGACTCTCTTGTGTCTGTTACCAACCAACCATTGTTCGAAAAGAGTCTCGACTTGGTTTCACCACCAGTTTCTCACTCTGTCTTGGAAGAGCATGGTGATCATACTACTCATGTTCTACTTGTCTCCTCAGATTCTCATGAATCAAAGAGTGACCCTCCCATCCCGGCTGTTCAGGAGAGTCCTTCATCTGATCCTACTAAGCATGGGGGAAATCATATGATACCCCCACCAAGTAGTTCTGTAATTTCTTTCGATTGGAGTCACTTGACTGCTTTCTGCCTCCCATCTTATGTGCCTTTCCAGATCACTGTACATGCCTATAATATGGTAGTACCTAGCACTCTATTGGATTAAGATCCTTCTATTAGCATTATGTCTTCCACTACTTTGGAAGCTTTTGGCTCCCCACAGATTGTGCCTATCACCTAGAATCTATTGGCGTTCAACGGAGGAACCAGTCAACTCTTAGGAATCTTTCCAGAGTTCCCTATTACTTTGGGAGGAAAGACTATCTATATAGACATGATGGTAGTCCAAAGTCTATTATATTTCAATCTTCTCCTTAGATGCGACTATATTTATATCATGGGAGCCCTTGTTTCTTCACTTTTTCGTGTGGTTTTTTCCGTGTGAAGGAAGAATTGTGACTATTGATCAATTGTCTTTCATTACTCACCAGGTGCCTCCTTTGAAACCATCATCCCATATCGAGTCTTGTTTCCAAGTAGTACCTTCCCCACCACAATTCAATTGTGTGGCTACCCATTCCATCTCCACATATACTGATGATCACACAGTTGTTATATTACGTTATGTACTAGGAGCATTGGAACCCAATCTGTCTTTGGTACCAAATGACATGTATTCCCCCCAAAGTGTGGTTCTTCTATCTAGTGAGGATCTCTTGGGAGCCATGTGTTGGGTGCTAAAAGGTGTCGTTTAAAACTCCTAATTGCCTCACATTAATTATCAACTTGGGTAAGTCTTTTTTTTCCAAGAGTGTACACAATATGTGCACACTATAATCTGAGAGAGTAATGTTTCTTAAAATGAAGTATTGACTTTTGATACAAGAGTAAACTGAAGAATCTAATAAACTCAAATTGCAATCATTAAAGGAAACATAACATATAAGCTTCAAGTCTCATTCCTCTACTGAAATTGTAATAAATTCTCACACAAGCAATTCAATTAACAAAAGCATCAGATGAGAGTGCAATAGAAATAACTCATCTCTTCTTAGCTGATTCAATTTAAATCATACTAAATCTCCAATAAGCAATCCAAATCGCAATGATATCAATTTGAGAGTTCAATAGTGATAACAAAACTCTTACAACTAGCTAAATCAATATGGATCACTGTCTAAATAATGCAATCTAGAATAAGCGTAAATCAGATCAAATAATAGTGTTGTAAAACATGTAAATAAAATGTACTTCAATACAGGAAAGCGGTAATAGAAAATAAGATAAAGTCACAGAAAACAGGAAACTTATCAAACCAATCACACTTATGAGAATTAGAAATATATGATACAAGGAATCACAATTTGATCCACCAGGGACTGGGCCCTAGCCACCAGCGAACATTGTTGAGCTACTTCAGAGAATATGAATGAACAGCAACGTAGATTATGTATTAACCATTGAATTCAATCCTCATTACAACGCAATTCATTCTTCAGAATAACATTCTATATATTACAATTGAGGTCCCCAACGAAAAGTTAAATCCCTCCATTATATCTCCTCCTATCTTATCCTATCTTTCTCCAATCTAATCTCTAATCTCTAATAATCTATATCCCTCTTTGATCTCTGTTCTCATTTAAATACAAAGAGAGCAGAGAGAAGTTACAACATATATGATTACAAAATGATTCCCATAAGAAAATTGGATTGTTCACAACAAATTGATTAGCAAGATCATATATGAAATATCTTTCCATCAACTTTCAATAGGAACAGGTCGAATTTGGTATTGCAACTGAGATAATTTGGAAACTGGCCACAACAGTGAATCTAAGAAAAACTTCTTCAGAGAAAATTTTGGTTCTCTTAATGTTGTGTAGGTAAATCCCCTCTACGGACAAAGGTGATCCCACTAGCCTAACTGAGGTCTAGCAACAATCAAACAACGCTAACACGTAGGTTCCTAATTGCAAAATAAAGGCCAAGATGAGAGCCTACCTCGAATCCAATGCTTATATTCGTAGAAGGGTCGTCGCTTCCTTTCTTTCGCTTCAGCTGGTCACAATCCTCACGATCTCTGTGAACAGACACCTGCACATGCAAAGAACAAGACAAATACAAGCATAAAATCCAGAAAATGCAACTATGTATCAGTCAGAAAGGATACAACTCAAACATCATAATAAAGACACATGAGTGGAACCATAATGATAGTCATCCATTATTATTGATAAAACAAAAGAGAATACAACCAAGTTCTGACGTCAAATCCTCCTTTGGATGGGTCCAGCCAGCAAGTCCCTCAAGCATTCACCCTTGAAGGTAGATATCCCAAGACAAAACTCTCTCTCACACAAGTTTACACAAGATGGAAACACTTCACAACCTTCCTTAAGCACTCTAGCAATCCCACACTTGTCACACCAGCTACCTCAAGCTCACACACTATCAGCAACACTCCAAACACCATGAATTCCAAAAACTAGCAGCTTATGGCAATGGTGGAGGATTAAATAGGAGAAGGAGTCTCCATCAATGGTGGGAGGATGAGCTTATCTCCAAGGAAGGTGGCTCAAATGACGAAACAAACATGCCAGAGAAAGGAGGGCGATATTTACAAGGCCAACAACCAGGTCTGGAGTCATCTGGAAGACCGGCACTGGAGCACTGACATCACTGCTGAATAACAAGGAAATTCATATCAATGCGATCAGATATAAGTAACGGATGCGATGTCACATGAAATTCGACCAGCGTGGGAATCACGTGTACTTCCACGCTGGCAGCGCATTAGGTCTGTTTTGGAGCGCTCATCAGCGCGTTTATTTTTACAACAGTCGCGATGATAGAAGAACTTTGGCAAAGTGGGTCATTTGGAAACATTAGAGAGCATGAGCATGATTAATTTGGTCCCATGACACAGTAGGAAGACTGACAGGGAGACAGTGACAAATTATTGTGTAACAGATGCCCCCTAAAGCATGAAGCCCGAGAGAGTGGGAGGGGTGAAATGCTTTATGAAACTGGCTGAACTGGAACACCACCAGGAAGAACCTGCATGTATGTACAACTAATAGCTCAAATACATGATGTACATGGTATGGGCGTAGCCATCCATAGCAGAGTACATAAAAATCTGGATCCCAGGCATGGATGCAGCCATCTGATGAGGATCAATGAATGGATTCAGGCATGGTCGCAGCCATCCAGTGAATGAGTCATGTAGTGATTATAATAATCCACAAAATGTAGCCTGGATCCTGACATAAAAAATCCAGGGTCTTGCGCTCCAACTCGACCTGAACAAAGTACAAGTTCAAGCATGCAAATGTAGGAGTCGAAGTCGAACATGCGAGAACATCGTCTGATTACCAGTCAATGATGAAAACTATTAACAGGCGCGAGAGGTACCACCAATAATGAAAATGGTCCTCAAGGTACAACATGTACAATCTACGGCGTGTGAATCAGTGAGTTGGTGTCGAACACCCGCAGAATCATTCGATCGAAGGCAAATGATGAAAACCTTGTGTCAAACACGAAGAACCTGTCATTGAGGCATGCAGGCTCTAAGTCACCTGAAGGGAGTCTCTAGGTCAACTTCCTGGATAATGAGCTGAAGTCGACAGGAAGTGACCTTGATCGAAGGTGGGCCATAATGTTTCCCACATCATCGACACGAGACAGAGAGGGATAAAATGTTTTGTGTGAGGTATCAGAGGGAGGTTGAGTATTCTGTAGAGGTCAACTTCTCTGAACATTTCGGGCGGCAGACATCGAACTTGGTAGTCTTTCTGGGATGTAAATGATCAGGGGTCATGGTGACAAGGCGATGAGTAGATGAATGGTCAAACAGGATAACCCAAACCCACGGAGGCAAGTGTGAAACAAGATGAGATGTCCCCACCCAGACACGAATGCAGACAAGTGCCATGTTCAAGAGCAACATACTACCGACATGACGATGATTACAGTTCCTTTATTCCCCCACCATTTCTGGCGAGTACCCTGGTTATTTTTGGATGGCAAGCTTGACGGGGATAACATATGCTTGAGAGGCATCATCACGACAGAACCTGATGTCATAAAGTTTTAACGAGTATGACAAAGGAAAAACTCGGCGTCTTTTCATATTTAGAGAGTTTGAAAAGACAGCGAAAAGGAAACTCCAGGGGTGTCCTTTTTCATAAAGTTGTGTCTTTCGAGCCCGAAAAAGTATAAAACTATGCTCGAAATAACCGCCCGATCATTACGACCGAGGATTAATTTTCATAAGTAGTGACTTTGATCTGAAAAAGTAAAAAAGCGATCAAAACCACGTCGCTTCGTGACCATTAACGAATTCGAAACGACAAAAACCCGGCGATCTTTTTAAGTTTACACGGTCGAAAAAAGAGCTTTAAACGTGACCGCCTCTTGCTTCTTTTAACGAGTCAAGAGGGAGACTCGGATATCTTTTCTTATTTCATGTCGAAAAAGAGCTTAAAGCCAATGTTTTGGAACCAAGTGCGTATAGAACCGTCGTAATTCCACTAGCATGAGAATCTGCACAAGGAACACCGCACGCGTATACCTGTTCAAAATAATATAGACAATATGCATAAAAACATAGTAAAACTATATCGGAACCAAGCATATGGTAAAAACCATCATAAAAACCCATATTGATGAAAATTAATATTTAATTTTCAAAATTTACCATAAATAGGAGGGTAAACAAAATTTTTACCATTGTTACCATTTGGAGCTTTGGAGAACGACTTGGAGCTGTGTGGTTGACGAGCCAAATTCCACCCAGTACGTGCATCAAAGATCCTGCAGTCAATACCAGGTAGGTTCATCTTCCCTTACGCTCCATTTTGAAGTCTTTTTGTTGCATTTTAACGGTGGGAAGTGGCAGTTTGGGCGGATTTTTTGAACTCATTCTGCTCTCGGTCAGCGCAGATTTCCCTATCGGGTCCGCGATCGAAAAGACTTCCACAGACCACTCCCGGATTAGCGCGGAAGAATGATGTACTTCCGCACTGACCCGGAAAAAATTATCAAAGGGCGCCATGATCAGCGCAACTGTTTTAAAAACAGTCGCGCTGACGCTGCGCAACAAGTTTTTTGACAAATTGAACGTGCGAAACTTTATGACCAGGGCCCTAATGAAATTTTTTGATCATGCAGGGTATGATGGCATTCGTTTGGCAGGAACACGCACATGACAACGAGGATATAACGTCTTTTTCCAATGCTGGGTGCCGAAATGCATTGCGAGGGTGCGGGTTGCTTAAATTCTTCCTAACTCCGCCCCTACGAGCACAGCCTGACCTTCTTGAATTCTTGATTAGAGCCTGGAATCCCACTGATGGGAAGTTTGTGATCCGAGGCCGAGACATCGAGTTTGACTACACAGATATCTATTTTTTGACTGGGTTATCACGTCGAGGTGAGATGCCTATTCTAGAGGGGCAGCGACCTGGTGGTGATACTTTAGATATGCTGATGGCCCAGGTGTGCCCAGGGGCACGTAAGACGCAGAGCGGGAAGGTAGCAATTCCTACGGTGGAGGACATCATCCTTCGAACTATACTCTTCATGGTGACTCGGGCAGCGGGCTCCTTGGCCAATCACGAGGCCTCGAAGGCCCATCTTCGATTGGCTCTCGAATGCTTGAATCCTACCATATTTAACTGGGCAGCGGCAGTAACGACAAGTATGAAGAGACAGCTGACCAACTGTCGTCGAGGTGAGTCGAAGCAGTTTGGCTACGGGTCGATTTTACTCCCGCTCATGCTGGAGCGGGTACCGGCATTGCAGCTGCAGGATATGGTCGTGGACCCACCTAGAGGCCCTCGAGAGAAGAGGGCCACACGATGGGGCCATGTCATGCCACGAGGAGGTGGTGGTCGACTAGTGGCATGGGGAGTATGCTTCCGAGAGTGGTTGGGGAGGCAAACTATTTTTGTGGAGGAATGGCCATATGCCGGCCTAGACTTCTGTGGAGACCTAGACATGCCTTTTCTTGCTGGAGAGCAGTGGGATGATGGTGGTAAGACACTTGATCTCATTTTTTTATTTTTTATTTTTATGATGTTTTTGATTTTTTCATGTACATGTCGTAATGACAAACGCTATGGTATGCAGATGTAGGACCGGTGAGACCCCTTGGCCTGGCCCCGGAGGCGCGGAGGGATGCACAGGATATTGGAGCTCTAGCTCGGGCTCCTCCGGGAGATGATACGATGGAGAACGTGATACGGAACCTTGAGGGCTTGCTGATAGGGATCCCAGATTTCCAGGGGATAGAGGAGGTCCCCATAGCGCCTCAGATCCATATAGTGGGAGTAGAACCTAGGGTGCACCGCCTTTTGCGGCGGGTGGCACACGCGGCTGCGGATTATAGGGAGCACAACCCACCACAGTAGATATCTAGGTCTTTATTCCCTACTGGTGATTTTTGAGAGACATGTGTCTCAGATGTACAGAGAACACAGGCCCTATCTAGACTTGTACACTTATTTTTTAGCGCCTCGGTGCGCCACACGATATATATATATATATATATATATAATATATATATAATATATTATATATATATATACCCGTTTTGGATGGATCTTTTACATGTGATGATGTTTTTATATGCTATGCAAATGTCTAACACAAGTGTAATCTAATGTATCAGTTGCATAACGCACGACCCACATATTTTATTTTTACGCAAGCTTAAAAGCACACATGACAACACACATGCAAAGTATGCTTGGAAATGGATTTTATTTTTACGCAAGATTAAAAGCACAGATGACCACACATATGCAAACTATGCTTGGAAATGAATTTTATTTTTATGCAAGCTTAAAAGCACACATGACCACACACATGCAAACTGTGCTTGAAGACAAGGGAAAACGGGCATGCCCCCCCCCCAGCATGATGTCTCAATTCGAGTTACATGCCCCCCAAGCTTTAGTCCATTAAAAATGGAGTGAAGGTTGACAGTATTGTGATCGCACTCGAATTGCACGAGCTCATGTTTCATTATTTTTACGAGGTTGACACACTTAAGAGAACTATCCTCGTGACACCTAGTTTCATTTGTTAAGGAGCTTGACACAGGGTAAGAACTATGCTCCGACCAGACCCAATTTCATTTTTTAAGGAGCTTGACATAGGAAAGCGAACTATGCTCCAACCAGACCCAATTTCATTTTTTAAGGAGCTTGACATAGGAAAGCGAACTATGCTCCGACTCGAACTTCATCATAATGAACAAGAAGTCGTGGCTTCCAAGAGGGCCACTCCTGGTGGAAAGAGAACGTCTTGGAAGTCAGGACCCAATGCCCCCAGGACACTATGCACGACGGCATCATCACTGGATACAGACATGGGATAAGTAGCCACGTAGTTGACCTGCGGCGGGGCAGATACAACCGGTGGATAAAAACCACGAGGGGATGACAAGAGGCACCGGGGGACTAAAGAACGATAATTGATCTATAGTCACAATCCTTCCATCATGTGGAAAGAAAACCACACGGAAAAGTGAAGAGACGAGGGCCCCCATGGCATAAACATAGTCACGACCAAGGAGAAGACTAAAATCTAAAGCACCTTGGGTAACCAATACGTCTATATAGATGGTTTTGCCTCCCAAAGTAATAGGGAATTGTGGTAGGATCCCCAATGGTTGACTAGTTCCTCCGTAAAATGCCATCAAATTCTGAGCGACCGGCACAAGCTGTGGGGAGCTCAAAGCTTTCCAAGTAGTCGAAGGCATAAGACTGATAGATGCACCCTCATCCAAGACAGTGCTAGGTACTGCCTTATCATAGACATGTACTGTAATCTAGAAAGGCACATGGGATGGAAGGCAGAAGGCGGTCAAATGACTGCAGTCGAAGGAAATGACTGAACTACTTGGTGGGGGAACCGTATGATTGCCCCCCTGCTCTAAGAGAACCGAAGAAGGACTCTCTAGATTGGCTGGGATAGGAGAGTCATTTTCGGGCTCAAGAGAATCTGATGAGACGAGAAGAACATGATCATGACGCTCTTCCAGAACAGAGTGATCAATAGGCGGTGAACTCAAGTTGACACTCTCTCCAACCAATGACTGGTCTGGAATAGGCTTAACACAGCCAGGTTCAGGAAGAGGAGGATGGACAAGAGAAGAATCTGAGTCAATCTCTTTGTCAACAGGGAGAGGTTCTGAAGAGAGCCTCTTATAACCAACAGGAAGTTGGGGTGAAGAAGCTCTAAGACTTTCCAAAACAGCGGAAGCTTTATCCATGAGCGGACAAAGGTGAAGGGGATGATTTCCCTCACATAGTCTACAGGGGATTCGAATCTTCCCTTTTTTCTGAATGTTGTCAGTTGATAGGGTGGCATCACCGTGAGCTTCAGAGGATGATGAGGGATGAGCCGGGTCGCGAGACCATACTTCAAGGATCCTGGGAATGCCAGGACAATCACGAAGAAGGTGGTCATCCTTGCACAATATATAAGGAAATTTGACCTTCCGTAGAGGAGAAGAGGGTGGCTCGACTTGAATTGGATTTGGAGTAGTCACTGCACTTTTATCCTCTCCCTTAGGAGACTTCTTCTTCTTCGTCTTCTTCTTCTTCTTCTTAGCCACCTGGTTACTTGAATCCAGACTTTCACCAGGCGAAGTAGAAGATGAGGACGCGTAAACAGGTGAAGGAGGGGAGAGGTCGACCTTAGAATCAACATGATGTTGTTTGGGTGGAGGAACCGATTGACCAGCAGTCGAGACGGTAGGGGCCAGAGAGGTTGAGAACAACCAAACAGGCAACCCAACAATTAACCTAGGAAGGGACAACGTTGCCATGTAAGGAGCACCAACATTTCCTAAAGGAGAGAAATGACTAGGATTCCCATCAGAGGGGATGCCTGGGTTGGTGAACTCTGGAAAAGTTGCCATTTAAACGAGAAAGAACCCTACTTAAGCTAATACAAACAAGATCTAACAAGGTAAATGTAATCGTGGTAGAATAAATTTTAAGACATTAGGACACAACTTGACCTTTTCATGTTTTAAGAGTCGAGAAAAGGACAAAAGATGACTCTAGTTGCCTTCGAATGTTTAATAAGCCCAAAGTGACAAATGCTCAGATGAGCCTTTTCATTTAAGGAGTCTGAAAAGGATCAAAAGTGACTACTCTGGAGAAACTAGGCAAGGGGTTTACCAGACAATCCGTAAAACTGCATATACACCTTAGCGATCATATGAAAGCCAAGGACTTTCCGTACGGCAGTCAATCTTCCCGAATGCTATGTTCGGTGCGTTACGGGCTGTAAGGCGGCAGACACGGCTTCCTATGAATCAAGGATGATAGCCTAGTGGAGTCTCCCCATATATACGCGACGGTACGTGGGAGCACAAGTCCGTACTAGACCACAGTTGAATCACACAAGGAGGAATCAGCCAACCTTAATGTGAGAACAAAAGTGACTAGGTTTAACGACGCCGGAGCACGTCTCTAGCCTAGACCTCTAGAATGTGAGCGTTATGTTCCAATGTGTTTTTAAGTTCATTCGATTTATTTTAAAGTTGATCTTGAGTTAAGTTTCGATTTTCAGGTCCCTACCGTATGTAATTTCTCAAAATCCCTAAATGCACTCTATATGCCAGAATATGTCATTCCATTCGATGAATGCTAATTACAAAAGAGTTAGAGGGCTTTCACACAAACGAAATGATCACAAAACAACAAATAGCTTCCCTAATGCAGCTAATGGAAATTCACAAAGTTTTCTTTGAGATCACTAATCATTAATCAAAATGAAAAGCTTCTAATCCTCATTAACTAATACAAAGAAAAAGATTTTTTTTTTTGTTGATGGCAAAGTGCATTAAACAAACTTTGAGAAACGATAACAAACAAATGTGGAAAAAACCGGTTGACCCCAAACAACTGTGATCCGTGCCTGGGTAGTGAAGAGAAATCAAAACAATGTCAATATTAGTTCAACAACGATCACTTAAACAACTAAGCAAAATCAAGCAAAGAGGAAGGCTCAATCAAACCAATAGCAAGCAGTAAATGAACCTTTGCAAACGAGTAACCAAGCAAAGCTGATCCAACAAACCTGGAACAATAAAACTAGGTCACAAAGCAAAAAGCAAGATTCGCTTCAACAAGACTCAAAAGAAAGTTCTTCAATCTTCAGACAATGAAAATCAAGTCATAAATCAAGTGAAAACAGTAGGGGATAGCAAGACCAACAGGCTCAGGAGGTAGAATTGAAAAAATTCAATCCTACAGGAATCAGCACGGGTGGAACACAGCAATAGTGCGCTGATAAGAAACTACACGTAGCAACAATGCGATGTCAACGCGGAAGTAAGTACATGACTTAACCACGATGGTTCGATTTTCAGAACCATCGCGACTGTTTTGTGTATTGACGCGATGATCAGGAAGTCACAGAAAGGGCTATGCGATGGCAGCACGACTGTTTTATAATAAACTGCGATGAAGCTAAAAAACGACCACAATCAATCCAAAAACTCCCAAAACCAAGGCAATCACTCTTTAAAAAATCAAGGCACTTCCCAGACCGAACCAGGAAACCCAAAAAACAGAGAACTAATCCCCAAAATTTGAAAAGAGAGCAAAAATCAAACTCAAGGAAAAAATGAACAAGAAAAGGACAAAAGCTAGCTCCAAGCTATTTAGTTCGTAAACCAAACCAGAGATCGACTGAAGTGGCTTTGATCTACTTCGCTAATGCAGAGCAATAGTGTTTCGAAGGCTACCTGGTCGTGCTTCAGGCTTCGTATAAAGTTTATAAATCAAACAACAAGGTAAAACTCCTCAGCGGAGTCGCCAAATTGTTGTGTAGGTAAATCCCCTCTGTGGACAAAGGCGATCCCACTAGCCTAACTGAGGTCTAGCAACAATCAAACATTGCTAATACGCAGGTTCCTAATTGCAAAATAAAGGCCAAGATGAGAGCCTACCTCGAATCCAACACTTATATTCGTAGAAGGGTCGTCGCTTCCGTTCTTTCACTTCAGCTGGTCACAATCCTCATGATCTCCGTGAACAGACACCTGCACATGCAAAGAACAAGACAAATACAAGCATAAAATCCAGGAAATGCAACTATGTATCAGTCAGAAAGGATACAACTCAAACATCATAATAAAGACACATGAGTGGAACCATAATGATAATCGTCCATTATTATTGATAAAACAAAAGAGAATACAACCAAGTTCTGACGTCAAATCCTCCTTTGGATGGGTCCGGCCAGCAAGTCCCTCAAGAATTCACCCTTGAAGGTAGATATCCCAAGACAAAACTCTCTCTGACACAAGTTTACACAAGATGGAAACACTTCACAACCTTCCTTAAGCACTCTAGCAATCCCACACTTGTCACACCAGCTACCTATCAAGCTCACACACTATCAACAACACTCCAAACACCATGAATTCCAAAAACTAACAGCTTATGGCAATGGTGGAGGCTTAAATAGGAGAAGGAGTCTCCATGAATGGTGGGAGGATGAGCTTATCTCCAAGGAAGGGGGCTCAAATGACGAAACAGACATGCCAGAGAAGGGAGGGCGACATTTACAAGGCCAACAACCAGGTCTGGAGTCATCTAGAAGGCCGGCTGTTAGAAAAAACTCGCCTAGACCGGATCATCGCGGGTAAATAACTGCAATGGAGCGATGACATCGCTGTTGAATAACAAAGAAAGTCATATCAGGGGGGATCAGATATAAGTAACGGACGCGTTGTCACATGAAATTCAACCAGCGTGGGAATCACGTGTACTTCCGCGCTGGAAGTGCATTAGGTCTGTTTTGGAGCGCTCATCAACGCATTTATTTTTACAACAGTCGCGATGATAGAAGAACTTTGGCAAAGTGGGTCATTTGGCAACATTAGAGAGCATGAGCATGATTAATTTGGTCCCATGACACAGCAGGAAGACTAACAGGGAGACAGTGACAAATTACTGTGTAAAACTTAATATGGAATGAATTTGGGAAAAATGCCCACTACAATACTAACTCGGTCAGTTCTGGACAAAACCCATGTTTCAGATTTTTCAAATTCTTCTCCATTTGCCTAAAACTTCCAATGCAAAACTAACACTTCTTATTCCAACGAATTTTTGAGTTGGAATATTTATTCATGAGCTAGAGATCAATTCTGCAATCTGGAAAATATCTTTGAGGATAAAATGGTGAGTTATTTTACGACAAATTTATTAATAAACCATCATTGGTAAAGTCATGCATAATAATCATCAATTTATTAAAAATAAAAGAGAAGAAATAATATTTATCCACAAGAGCATAAATAATTATAAAATGGAATTATATGATAAAGTATGATAAATAACGTGATAAATAATGGTAGAAATGGATGAAATAACCATTAAAGAGTGATAATAATAATGACAAACTAATTGCCCAACACACCCCCAAACTGAATATATTGCATGTCCTCATGCAAGCTAAAGCCTCTTTATTAACCAAGCGATAATACAAAAATTGTTCATCCCAACTCATGAAATGGATAGAACAAATGAATTCTTCCTCAAAAAATGAATATTCAATTTTAGCAATCTTGATGAAGGCGTAACAATTTTTATATTGACGTTCAACTATATGTATATGAAGTTGTAGCAAAATATGTTATAGGTAACAACTAACTTCATTAACCATTTTATCAAAAGCAACAAACCTGATTTTGCTGAAATTTTGCAAATAGATTTCTACTATATTAATGCTTCTATGATCCAAAAATCAGATCGTTTTGATGCATGGATCATGAGATATAAAGAAAATGACTGTAGGTGATAGTGCATGATTTCTGAATTTTTATGAACTAATTTAACATGAAATTATCTAGGTTTGTGTATTTTAATGATACCTCTTTGTTATCCAAAAATCGCAAGAATTCAGTTCATAGTTTTAAAGATATACGCAAATCAATTTCTGCACCGTATAAAAATAAAATTGTATGCCTTAAATGAGAAAGAAAGTAGAAAACATCCATCATGTGTAGTAATTCCTCCCCCAAACTGGAGAATTAGCATGCCCTCATGCAATGCTAGATAAGAAGTTGAGGTGGTTGCTACAATTTGTTGAAATCTATGCTTGGTGTAAAACAACATGGAAGAAGGGAGGTGTTGAGAATAAAAGAGAAGATCAATGGATGATAAAGAATATTAATGGCATGGTCATAATAAATAAATAAATGGAAGGACCACTCCCCCAAACTGAAAGAATCTTTCTCTTTGAAAAAATGGGAAGTGGTAAAGATGTGGAATGAATGATGATAAATAATTCTCAATGCTTTCTCATGAAATTCTCCTAAATTTGTAATAAATCATAAAATTATGCTATTTTACCTCAGGTTTTACCTCCGAAAAAAAAATGTGGAATGACATGTATGGACTGGCATTTGTAATGTATGTTGAGTTAATGCTGAAAGTGATGCAAAAGGTGGAATCCATGCAAGCACATCCTATCTGCAAGTTGCTTGAGCCTCCTCTGTTAGTTTCAATAATGTGGACTTACATCGGATAGAGTTTCCCCCCATACTTGTTGTTCTCCTGTAAACAAATCACTATGCTGCATGAAAATTTCTTGAATCCACAATTTTAGTTTTGAATAGCAATAGATAAGCCACATGCAAAAAGTTCAATCAGAAAAAAAAAAAACTTTTGAATAACCTTCTCCGTCCAATTGGAAAAGGGCGTTCATGACCATAAAGTAGGAAAAGTGTTATTATGATAGCAAGGAAAGGGAATGAAAAATACGGTAGTAAATGAAGCAAAGTACACATATCAATGACAGGACAGCGAAATGTATGGTTATAATAAGAGAAGAGTGTCTAAACATAGTTATGAATAAGAGATAGGATGCTTTGGATTGATGATAAGTTGTGCGAAAAAATAAAAATGACAACAATAAGCCAAAAAGATGCTTTGCTGATGGTATTCTAGTTGAAAATGATGCGATTGATCATAAAACAATTTCTCATGGGTAAAGGTTCAAAACAGGGAAAAATTAAAGAAATAACTTCTCCAATAAAAATAGATAATAAGAAAAGGGTATTATAGTAACAATTGATGATAAGATATAACTTCAATACCATAAGCAGAGCCTCTGTTGCCAGTAGGAATCCATAGCCTCAGTAGATTTTATTTTTAATCCGTATGAGCCAGGATCCTCAATTTATAAATGGAGAGTTCTAGTGCTATTCTACAAAAGAGATCAGTGTGCTGGCATGGTAACCAGATAAACACACTGCCATTCATTGGGATGTAGCAGAAGTGATCAGGCCAGCTCGTGATGATACCTCCTGTTCCAAGGATATTTTGGCTATCCAATGGATCATAACCCTGGTGTGGTGGCCATAGTGGGAATTTCACTTTGCTACATCCTTATGAACATGGTAGGTTGGCTCTTAATGAGACCCCCTATCCTCTATCTGTAAGCAAAATTTTGCTATTATCACATTTTTATGATAAATAGAGGGAGGCTCAGTACTCCTTAAGAGTAGGGATTGTGGAAAAAGTTGAACATGTCAATAGAAAAAAATATACCCATAATCTCATTTATTACAGAGAGAGAAGATTATAACTATGAAGGGTGGAACCAACATTGTCTTAAGATGATCAATCAATATCATGTACAACAGAAAACAATGCAGTAAAGTAGTATATAAATAATTGTGTCCCTTTTGAATAAAATCTAGCATCAAGGAGTTGTCCTATTAAATATCATAATGTGAATGATATTAACTCGCCTCAATAGAATCCATAATTCTTGTCCTCGTAAAAGTAGTGTACTTCATGCCATGAAAGAGAATCAGTAAAATGTGGTTGAGATGAACTAGAAATAATCCCACAAGATGAAGGGTTGTTCTCGAAAATACTCCCAAAGCACTGTTCCCTTGAGGGAATAACAAAAACACTCAAAAAGGTGTTGTTCCCTGTAAGGAACAACAAAAGGAAAACGCACGCAAAAGTGTTGTTACCTATGGGGAACAACAAATAAAATGCATGCCAAAAAGTGTTGTTCCCTAAAGGGAACAACAAAGAAAATGCTCACGAAAAATGTTATTCTCTATAGGGAAGAATAGTTGTTCCCTATAGGGAACAATGCTTTTTGTGAGCATTTTTATTTTTTGTTCCCTATAGGGAACAACTATTCTTCCCTATAGAGAATAACACTTCACGAAAAAGTGTTGTTCCCTATAGGGAACATTAAAGAAAATGGATGCCAAAAAGTGTCATTCCCCAGAGGGAACAACAAAGAAAAATTCTAACGAAAAGTGTTGTTCCATATAGTTAACAATAGTTTTTCCTTGTAGGGAACAACAACTGTTTCCTGTAGGAAACAACAAAGAAAAATTCTCACAAAAAGTGATGTTCCCTATAGGTAACAACAATTGTTCCCTGTAGGGAACGACAACAAAAAATGCACATGAAAAGGTGTTATTCCCTGTAGGGAACAACAAAAAATGCACATGCAAAGGTGATGTTCCCTGTAGCGAACAACAAAAAAAAAAATACACACAAAAAAGTGTTGTTCCCTATAGGGAACACCATAGAAATGCACATGAAAAAGTGTTGGCAGTTGTTCCTTATAGGGAACAACAATTGTTCCCTGTAGGGAACAACAACTATTCCCTGTAGGGGACAACAAAAAATGCACATGAAAAAATGATGTTCTCTATAGGGAATAGCAGTTGTTCCCTGTAGAGAACAACAACAACAAAAATGCACATGAAAAAGTGTTGTTCCCTATAAGGAACAACAAAGGAAAACAGGAAAAAAAACCGACAAACAATCATCTCTACTATTCTAAGAAAATACAATAAAATAGAAAGAAAACAAAAAACAATTGTATGTATAGGTCTCAAAAATAACTTTTTACATAATTGGGGTTGCCGAAGAGTTGCCTTCTGCAACTGAAACTTGCATGAAGGGCTCCTCATTGTTCAATCACCAATGGAGCGGAAACTACAATTTGAAGGAAGAAACACCTGAAACACACAAACATAAGAGAAATCAGAAAAGAAACAATACTTTATTTAAAACCAGTACATAAATAAATAAATTAAGTTACAAAAACGATGGTGTTATTTCCTAAGGGAATATCAATCTGTCAATGGAAAAAAAAAAGATCTCTTGGAAAAATGTTGTGGGAGCAATGCCATGAATCTTTGAATGGAAATTAATTCTTCATTACTTCTATTATGAATCCATTAGGTAATGAATTGGATGAAATGCCCTTGTTTCATTAAAATTTCTTTCAAGAATCGCTCGTTCATAAATTGACCTTCTTTATTCTCCCAAGACTTGCAAAAACGAGTGTTTACCTGCAATAAAACATTAAATAATGGATAAAGAGAGGTGATTGGGCTTCCATAATCCAAGAATTATGTAAAAAACTAACAATTAGTTACTCTGTAAAATAAATCCACAGAAAAAATAACAAAGTAAAATTTTATTTGTCACCTACGGGAGAGCAGTGGTCGACCATACTAACCAGCAGTGTTTTAATCACAACTCCTTTGTTCTTCATCCAATTTGAGTGATTCAAAAGCCAAAAAAGAGCTAATTCAAAGTTATATCACCAATAAAAATATTTTTTGAAAATTCCATGATATGATATGTCAATTTTTCTTAGAACAACCTGCATAACAGAGTCATTTTCGATTTCCCCACTTGGAACAATAATGGACATTTTAAGCATAAATTTTTCATTTGATGATGCATTCAAATGATTAAAAATGGAAATGAAATTAGATTAATTTATTTATCTTCAATGGAAACAAGTTTTGAAAACAAAAAGAATTGATGGGTCAAATACTCTCTTGAACATCCGAAAAAATAGAGTTTTAAGAGTGTTGATTTAGGATAGACAGTTAGTATTTTGGTCATAAATTTCTCATACGATATCTAAAATGAGTGATTAATTTTTTTTTGTAAATTAAATTCATAGGGGAATATACAATACGAATAGGTTTTCAAAATATAGTCATTTAGGTCTCTAGAAACTGACTGTCCCAACTCTGTTCCTGAGCTGCCTACTAGACACCCAGCCAATGTTTTGGTTATAACATTTTCATTTCAAATCCAAATTGAGTGATAAAAATTGGGTTGGAAATTAGACATTAATGGATACTTATGATATAAACATGTTTTAAAAATATAGTCATTTAGGCCTCCAAAAAATAAATTTCCCAACTCTGTTCCTAAGCTGCCTACTAGACACCCTGTTAATGTTTTGGTTATAACGTTTTCGTTTCAAATCCAAATTGAGTGATTCAAATTGGGTTGGAAAGTAAACATAAAGAGATAATGAGGATAAGAACATGTTTTAAAAATGTCCCCTTTGGCCCCTCAAAAGATGACTGTCCCGACTGTATTTTTGGAAATTTCGTCAAGCCCACAAGCGAAAAAATATGATATTCAAGAATTTTTTCTAAATTGGTGATAAAAATGAATACAAGTGTTTTTAGTACTATTATTTCAATTATAATTTATCTACATAAAAAAATGAATTAAAACATTTATCACTGATGTTGATTTCCAAAGCGTGATGCAACAAAAACAACTATTTTTACATAAAAACAAAATGTATTTATTTATGTCCTTATTTATTTTATATTTTACACTAACCTACTCTGATTTGAAGAATGAATATGATTACGTATAGGAGTACTTCAAATGGAACTATTTTCTAAATAATACTTCAATTATGTATATACCCAAATTTGAAAAAATACATGTTAATAAATATTAGGGTATGAGAAGCCAACTTCCCTTGAAAAGATGGTATCAAAAATCGTTGCAGTATGGAGTGATGCTACAAACAAATGATGGAGTGAAACCAATCATTAATATATCATTTACTTTTTTGATTTCCAATATCCATCATATCACAAAGTTCTTGGGCTTTTAAAACTGTTTGTTGATGCAAACTAGAAGAAACCTCATTTTTTTCCATAACTTCTACAATTTTTGAATTTGAAACATTCTGAATCTCAATATAAGTTTTATCCAATGGTGAATGTGAGATAGAATGGGTGTGAAGGGTGGTTAAATTTTTCAGTTCAACAGTGTAAGCATGTTGTACTAGTTTATTGTGGTGAGGATGTGGAATGAGTTGAGCAAGAAATTGTGTATGGAATGGAGCATTTTGGTGATGTAGTTGATTGGGTTGAGTGAATGATTTTTATAGGCAAGCAAGATGTTGTGGAAGAGTTGGTGGAGAATATGGAGGATGTGTTTGTGCTACAAGATGAGGGAGAGTAGTCATGACATCATAAGATGAACCATGCCAAACTTGTAGACAAGATTTGTGGGGGTTATATTGAGATTGACATGGTTGCGCTAACACATGAATATTGCATAATGGATTATGCAGGTAAGAAGATGGAGATGAGGTGTTTTGAACCATACCTGTAGGCCATGCTTCCCATGGTTTTTATATTGTTGTAGCTTCCCCATCTCTTTGATATTCTACTTCCATACTAGATAAGGAAGAACAACTATCTATGGGATGCTCCTTTCGGTAATGAGGGAAAAACACTTCTTCAATTTCTTCATTTTTATGAACTTGTAAAACATCAAATTTTGAATTTAGAGAGCTAATAAAATCAACTTTAAAATTTTCAAATAAAACAATGATTTCAGCTCTTATGTCTCCTGTTCTTGTAACAGATTTGGAAAATAAAAAAGAAAATTCTTTAGAATTCTTACCAGCCTTGGAGATTCCTCTTAAATACCTTATGAACAATTCACAAACATTAGCATATGACAACTGAAAAACATCACTTTTTCCTATTAGATTTAAGAGTTCTAAAAATTCATCTTTGATTCCTTTGAGTAGGAGTGTTTTTAAGATCTCTTTTTCCAAATACTTATGCTTTGAGTTTTGAAGGTTATATCGAAATCACTCCACATAGTCCTCCAAGCTTTCATCTTCCCCTTGTATCATATTGAAAATATCTTCATTTTCCTTGTAATAGTCCTAGTACTTCTTCAAGAAAATGTTCTTCATGTCCACCCATGTTTGGATGCAGTTCCTACCTAGGGTCATGAATCATTGGAGTGCTGCTCCTTTTAGAGTAAGAGGAAACACTTTCAACCTTTGATCATTAGTACAATAATCATATCCTTTACAAAGTATTTCAAACTAAAATAAGAATGTATCTAGATATTCATTTGTGAAACCATGAAAATTTGGTAGAGAAGATGGGGGAATTATGTGCATTTGTGTCACCCCTTCTAGATCTTTGATAGGGAATTCAAAAGTAGAAATGTGAGACATTTCTTAACATAATTGTTATCCGGGAATAATGTCCACTCGGATGCTGCTATTCCCACTAACATGGGTGCTATCTTAGAAACAAACAATCAAAGTATACTATTGTTTCCTTTTGTGAAAATAGACGAGGGGAGAACCAAGAGGGCCAACCTGAGTCTTGCGCTTGATTTCCTTTCCTTCTTGATAGAGTTTCACCGCTTCTTCTTTGTCTACCCAGCTTCAAAAGAACCTGTGGAATCACAGGAGCATACTACTATGCAAGAAACAAGGATCTAAATTCATAAATAATACAGGATCAAATGTGTATTAACCATATACATGCATATATAAACAAGTACACAAGAAATGGAAGGAAACAATAATAGCTTTATTCAGATGAAAAATAGCAAGAGGATTACAACCATGTGCTCTGACCCAACATCATCCTCCAGCTAGGAAGCCCTTCTTCACCTCAAGCAAAGCTTAGATCACCCAACACTATGAATGTACACTAGAAAACCAACAACACTTCTCTATAAGATACAAAATTCCAGCCTCTGGATCTCTGTGATGAGGGATCCATATATAGATGATTACAGAGAGGTGAGTCATCTTCTGGGATCTTGATTAGTTCCTTCTCTCTGATAGTTCCTGATTCCACTTGGAGAATGATGATCTCTTACTCATCCCTGGTCGAAAATGGAGTGGCAAGTGTTAGAGGGGAAGCTTCTGGAAGATTCCATGATCTTCCACCTCGCATTTTTGTCCCTGCCATTTGTCCATTCTCGGCCATCACACCCTACAGAGGAGCAAATCAATATGCATCACACCTTGCACACTGGGAAGGTGATATGCATCGCACCCCCTGCATTGAGCTTTCAGTATGGTCCAATTTTGACCTTTTATGAGTAGTTTTCAGTGGAGAACTTCTAGGAGATGATGTAATTAGTTGACCTTATTCCTTTAGGCAGTGAAGCAAAAATTTCAGGGACTTAGGAGCCCTCAGTTTATGGACATTTATGACAGTTGCCGCCTAAAGCATGAGGTCTTTAATCTTTTTGATGTCAGGTGAAATGCTTTACCATGAGGATCCAAATTTTTTCCGAGCTGGGAGGTGACCTGTAATAAGATACAATACAATACATTATTTGACAACATTTTTTCATGATCTAGCTGAGGCGGGCATTCCCATGCTCAGCTTTATAAATTCATTTTCATGTACATAGGACAGACAATCATCTGTGTGACAGGCTGATGATATGGATACATCATCCTTTGATTTGGATGATCATCTGTTTGGAAATGATGTACATTTGATGTTTTTATATTCCTGAATATATCGCAGCCCGGATGGATGAAACTAGATCTGGGGTCTTAAAAACGCATTCAATATTCACTCGGAGTACAAGTTGATCCATGTGAAAAATGTTCTGGAGTCGAACATGGAAAGACATCGCCTGATTACTAGCCAATGATGTAAGTTGTTAACAAGTGCGAGAGGAATCACCAATAATGACAATGACCCTCAAGGTACTACGGTACAATTCACGTGGTGTGAAAAGGGACTCGGCGTCGAACACCACACAAAATCTCTCGGTCGAAGGTCATTGATGTAAACCTGTCACCGAAAGTGAGAAACTTGCCATTAAGGCATGCAAGCTTCAAAGTACTGAAAGGGTTGTCCCTAAGTCAACTTCTTGGATAATGAGCTGATGTCGACAAGAAGTGACCCGTCGCAGGAGGGCCTTAATGAATCCCACATCAATGACACGGAACGAAGCAAATGATTTTGGAGGTGAAAACAATCTTACGATACATGGTTCAGGGTGGCGATCATGAAGGAATGGAGCATGAATGTATTGTAGTGGGTGAGACACAGGCGAATTGTCTGAATGACTTCTCTTGAACATATCGGCGACACTGAAGATGGATTGGTAGCATTAATCCCAAAGATGGATGGTGTTGTTAGTGCTCAAATCTACCTTAGGCTGAAATAAGGTAAAATTCAAGGCTACATCAAGCCATGCTCAGCCTCGTAGCTAGCCCTACGAGGACAGGAGAGGGCTCTCTCCGAGTCAATATTGGCAAAAGGTAATCAATGAGGTCAAGATGACTAAATTGATAACTAATTTTAGGCTAGGTATGAATTACAAGGAGTTTGAAATTGAGTTTTTGAAATTTTGTTGAATTCAAGGGAAAGGCAATTTTGGGTGCGGGGATGAGGCACAGCTTTTGGAGAGGTCTACTTGGGGCAAGATAGGCGATTTTTTTGATGCCTTTAAAGAGATTAAATGGATAGATCTGATTGGTGGAAGGTTAAGGAGAGCAAGAAACTTTCAAGGATTCTCCATAAACAGATGAAAACATGGAAAATTAAACAAACTTAAAGGCAGAGCATAGCAAATTATGGATTCTACCTTAACACTTCATTTGTTTAATTGTAGAAGATAAGAGAAGGAAAGTGATGCATATAAAAAACTTACAAATATTGAAAGAAGCACACCATCAACACATAAAGCCACATGAATCCCAAATAGTGTTGCAAAACCCTGGTCTTTCCTTTGCCAAAAATGCAGATAAAATATGTACAATAAAGTGTCAAGCTATTCCCAAGAGTCCAACCCTGAAAATGACTAAGAAAATACATTATATAGGCAAGCCAACCCATTCCCTTGCCTCTAGGGGTCTAGCTCATCATCCTAGGAGCTGTTTCAACCAACTCTAAACAAAGAACTATAATCTAGGTAGTCAAAACAACTTGCCTCTATAAGCTAGGAAACCAATTCATTCATTAAATTTTCACCTTTTAGTGAATGAATCTTCTAGAATAAGTAACTAAGTGTTAAAATAACATCATGTTTCATTAATTACATCAAGAGGAGTGAAAAAATAACATCACAAGTCAAAACTGGTCAAACTGGCTTCATTTCCTGAGCTGAAGATGAAAATTGTGCCAAAAACCCCTGTGCGTCGTGCGCCTGAGCCCTATGCGCCACGCGCCTTTACACCTATTTTTGGGGCACTTCCTGGCATCCAAATAGAGCTCAGGTTGGCTTTTTCGAAAGCCCTAGATGTCTAGTTTCCAACCCAGGTAGAATTTTCCAATTTGATGTCCATTTGCCCCTCCAAAAGTGCATTCTCCTGGAAGTACTTCCTGCTGGTGCAAAAGGTGGCAGAAAGGTGATTTTCATGGTGTTTTTCAGCCATTTGGTCACCCAGAACTTAATAAAATGCTTTGGAATAGCTGAGCATGTATAATTCATCATGACAAATCCAAAACTACAAGCCATTTGTGATTTGGACCTCCCAATATTATGGGTCGCACGCGGTGCGCTATGCGTTGAGCCAAAAAACCTGTTTTTAGGACAAAATTTTCAAAATGACAAAAATTTCTCTGAATTTGCTCAAATTCGGAGTGAAGACCCTCTATCATGTATTGTGCCTCGCCAATGATGCCTCGTCCAAAATTTGGAGTGGATCAGGATTTTTCCGCCGTTTTAGTGCTTTGCTCAATCACCTCTTTAAGATCTTCATTTTTGCTTTGCAAACATGCATACAAGCCCAATAGTGAGTTTTCATATGACGAAGCATGTATTTATCTCTGTTTTCCTTCACCAACAACTTCTCCAAATGAGTGTTCACCCGGATGAGCATAGACCCTCGATCAATCGGTGTCAAATCACCGGGTCTCTTTTGGGCCAATTCTCGGTCTTCCCGGATTTGTCGCAGCTCATAAAGTGTATGTTCATCTTCCAGCTGTTTGTTGCGCTGCTCCAAGTAGTTGATCACCCACTTAGCCATCTGCAATTTCTTTTGCAGTGAGTCATTCTCAGCCCTTTATTCTCGGATGATCTCTTTTAGCTCCGATCTAGGAGAGCTCGCATCAAGATCAATGATATCTGTCATGCGGAAAGAGTTATATTTGCGGACAAATCTAACCTCCCTAGGAGTCTAAGACTCTCTAGTGACAAACAAACCAAACAAGAGCTATCCTTCTCTAAAC
>APFE030174890.1:0-13643 GCA_000404065.3 Pinus taeda | reverse complement strand
CCGTGGGAGCTCAATTTTATTGGTACATAATAAGGATGAGACGTGGAGACTTTGTATTAACTATAGAGCACTTGAAGTTTGGTTATCACTAGGTGCCTATCAAACCCTTCGATGTGTGGAAGACTACCTTCAAATCCAAGGAAACCTTTTCGAATGGTTGGTCATGCCTTTTGGGTTGAGGAATGCCCCGCAACCTTCATGAGATCGATGGACGACTTCTTGCTACCCCTCACCAATGCATTCATGGTGGTGTATTTAGGTGACATCTAAATCTTCAGCCAGAGTTGGGAAGAACACCTCCACCATATTTTATAGGTCCTTCAAACCCTACGGCAACACAAGCTGTGTGCCATTTTGGAGAAATACACTTTTAGCATGACCTTGGTTTAATATTTGGGGTACATCATTGATGAGTAGGGTGTGCATGTGGACCCAACCAAGATACAAGTCATTTGGGATTGGCCTGCCCCAACCATTCTAACAGAGCTCCGCAACTTTCTGGGCCTTTCCAATTTCTATCGTAGTTTTGTGTTGGGGTTCTCTCATATCACTTGGCCTTTAAGTCAAGTCACCAAGGGCAGAGCGAAATAAAAGTTATTTTGGCCTGAATCCCAATAGAAGGTGTTTGTCAAGGTGAAGCATCGCCTCTGCTCTGCACCGGTGCTCACATTACCAGACCTGCAACAACCATTTGAGATCGAGACAGATGCCTTTGACTATGCTATTGGTGTAGTTCTTACTCAGCAAGGGCATCCAGTGGAATATCACCATGAGACACTTTTAGAAATAATATGAAAGTATCCCACCTATGACAAAGAGATGTATTCCATTGTGTAGGCCCACTGATAATGGAAGCATTACATTATGGGGAAGGAAATGATCATCCACACAGACCACCGACCCTTGCAGTTCATACAAACACAAGGGAAGTTGCAAAACGTTCGCCATTAGAAATTTTCCACATACCTGCAACAATTCCATTTTAACATTAAGTACAAGAAGGGAAACACAAAAAATGTTGTAGGCTACGTTTGCTGACCGCCGGTCATGGCACTGACCACTATGCTCGACTCTTTTGGGCACGAGACTGTGGGGTGGCCGTATATTTACAAAAGCGATCCAAAATTTGACAACACATACCAAACACTCCTGGAAGGTAAGCAAGTTCCAAATTTTCACCTCTAGGATGCATTGTTATGCCGCCTACTACACATCTGTGTTCCTTCAAGTGAGCGTGCCAATATGATTTGGGAGGTGCAATACAGTCAGGTCATTGGACATCTCGGGGTAAAGAAAATAGTGGCAATGATGCAGAAGTATTTTTATTAGCTGAACCTTCGACAAGATGTTGGGAAGTGCATTAGATCCTGCACTGCCTACGCCATTGCCAAACCGACCATCAAGAAGCATGGCCTATATACTCCACTGCCTACTCCTAGTTGACCTTGGGAATCCATCTCCATGGTTTACATGTCAGGGCTTTCTTCTACTAAGCATGGCAACGACTATGTTTTTTTGGTTGTCGACATATTCTCTAAGATGGCCATTCTTGCGACCTGCAAGAAGAGTATCACAGCATAATCCACTGCTAAGCTCTTCTTTGAATGAGTGTGGGTACATGTTTTGGATCCCATAGTCCATTATCTCAGATCGGGACAACAGGTTCCTAAGTACATTTTGGTCAAATCTTTGGTTGATGTTGGATGCCAAGCTCACTAAGTCCACGACTTTCCACCCCCAAATTGATGGCCAAACGTATGTCGTATACATGATGATTGTACACATTCTACGTATGTACAAATCGAAGCATCCATGCACATGGGATGAAAGCCTCCCCTATTTCTAGCACAACTACACAGGGCTCAACTGGCCATAGCCCCTTTTAGGTGGGGTTGGGATTCCTACCACTATGTCCCATTGATGTGTCCATACCATTTGTAACTGCTCAGGCAGATTCAACTCATGTCCAGTTTGAAGCTGACAGGGCTAACAAATTCATTGAGTGCATTCATCACATCCACCAACAGTTCCATGACAGATTGTACAGAGTCAATGCTAAGTACAACAATGTCATGATCAACACCGGGTGTCACACAAGGTCTAGGTGGGCGAAAAAGTTTGGTTACATTTGCAGAATGAGTGCCTCACTGGGCCCCACCACAAGATTCACTCACTTTGATATGGGCCTTAAACCATCACTAAGGTTGTAGAGGGAAATTATTTTGAGCTCAACATTCCACCCTTCCTTTTCCTGCACCCAATGTTCAATGTGGACCGCCTTCGACAATATTTTCCACCATTACTAGACACATCAGACATTGCAGAACAACTCGCACCAACATAGTTAAACCCAGATTGCATGGAACAAGCCATAATTAATCGGATCATGGACACATAGATGAAGAACACTCGTCAGTAGAAGATCCAACTGTATCAGGTTGTCAAAGCTGGCCAACTCCTGCGCCAAGGCAAGTGACTCACCATGGACCAAGTTCAACATAAGTTTCCCCATCTGATGAAGGCACTCAATGCAGTGGGGAACATTGCTTCCTAAGGGGGGAGGACTGATCCAACTGGATATTGGTGGCCACCCGCCTATTCCACTTGGACCCCACCGCTGTTTCTTTTCAGTTTCCTTAATTGTAGCACAACTTACTATTTTTGGCAATTTTTCGGGTCCTAAGCTTCCAAATCCATTTTGTGGTACTAAAAGACATTTTTAGCAAAAATAGAGACACCAAAATAGTCTCATATGTGCCTCCTCTTTGATATCTCCAAACGAGGTATTATGATAGCCAAACGAAGATCGTATGCCAAAGTTACGACCCCAAGAAGTTGATGTATCAATTTACCCAAACGGGGCCCATAGTTTTGGCGCTTCATCTCCTAGGGCTAGGTTTTTGGATGTTTAGGGTTTTCCATTGTTTCTCAATAATAAATAGGTCTTGAGTCTCATTTTAACACAGTTTAGAAGCATGTAGCCGCCACATCTCTTCTCATAGATAAGCTACCATTATGTAGCTGCCAAATCTCTTCTCAAAGATAAGCTACCATAGCCCGAGCTAGTTTTTTTTTTTGTATGTAAGCATATTTTAGTTCTTTGATATTAATGAAATGAAGTTTTATTTCTGCTACACCTTTTTGTGTATGGTATTTCTTTATTTTGTTCCGTTTCTGCATAAGTCCGGATCACCCTTTAATTTAAAAAAAAATTAGAATTCTAGAGCTTGACTTTCTTTATCTAACTTTAGTGCTTAATTAGATGTGTCAACCAATCTAGCACAACTCTTTACATATTGTATTGTGCTTCTATGTTTACGAACACTTAGATTGATATAAATATTATGTCCTAATTTAGGCATCTAAATTAGCCCTGACGTTGTTTATATATCATTATTTGAAAATATCTTGCACATAAGAGGTGTTGTTATCTAGAATGATTGAACACATACAAATTGATATCAATTGAATATTGGATTCAATATTGAAAACATAAATTTCATTTGTTGATTTGGCAATCTGAATTAAATAATTGATTTTTTATGTGCATCGATACCTAATTATGTCAATGGTTAGATATTTTTTTTCAGGTGATGCATAATAGAGAGTTCCATTACAACATAAAGCACCATCTTCGTTCAAGTAGGGGTATTGGAAACGCTAACAAGTAGGTTGAGCTTGAAAACCAATATGAAGAAAAAATGTTCTCTGTTAGAATCGTGAATGGTGATTAACACTATAGAAGCTTTAGACTCAAAATTGCATAGAGAAAAAAGAACACATTTTATTTCCACAGATATTCATTTTGGTGAAATGTGTGAGCCATAGGTTGATTGTTTACACATCACTTGAACCCTTTTTGATAACAATTGTGTTGTATGAACATAATTGCTCCTATTAATAGTCAAGGAAACAATTTTTTTTTTTGTTATAGTGATAACGTTCAGTAAAGTGTTATTAGGAGTCCTAGTGCTAGGAGGTCATAATGAACGTTAATTACCCCCATTATTTATGGATTTATTAAAAAAATAGTTTAATTACTTATTACATGAAAGTACATGTTGATGCACTGAAAAACATTTTTATTATTATAAATAATACATGTTTTATGCATCTCTTTCTCTATCATGGTTGGGCATCTTTGTTAACCAAAAATGGTATCAAAATATCACTAACTCTTGGATTGTGATCAAAGGTTTTAAGATTGAGTCAAATTAATGGACCCAATGAGGAAAAGAAAAAGAAAAGGCAAGTCCCACAAATAGTTTCATATGCTTCTTCCAACAATAAAAATTCTAAAGTTAAATAATGGTATTGAATATGCAATTAATTTTTCTATAAAAGGTTGCATTTGCTTGTTTTCTTTTATGAGGTCATAACAACCCATGATTATTTTGCGAGTAATATATTTAATGAAAACAAAAAATGAGGAAGATTAGTGTTGTCTCTCGGCTAAGTGCATCTTATTGAATATCTTATATTTGGATTCATCATTCCCCTAGTTGTTGGCATCTATGACACTCTCTAGTGGTTGGAGTGAAAGGGAGGTAGAGGTGATTGAAAGAGAAGATGAAAAGGGACATGGTTTTGTTAGGCCTTGAATATGAATATGATACAATTACCTTGGAAATTAGATTTCCTTCCATTCAATTCTCACTCACTTTCACCACTCTTCTCTACACCTGACAATGTCTACTTTCTTTCTGTTTCTCCATTACTTGCTACTTCGAAGTAACATGTACATGTGTCTATTTCTATTAACCATATTTATTCCCACAATAAACCAATTATTTTCACTCAATGTAATAGTTGAACAAAATTAAAATCAATGACACACATGGTCAACCAAGAGTCTTAGTTGACTGGTGGTCAAGAGGTGATTGACTTTCAAAATGTGTTACAAATTATTAAGAATCCTAATATTCCTAGGATCTTAGCCAAGGAGATTCAATTAGGGTTTTTTTAATGTAAGAATATGCCTATAATAAAACATGTTGTAAGCCCGAGACAAGATGATGGATCAAAATTGATATGTGGTTTAGTACGAGCGTATTAGTCTTATGTGTGGACTAGTTTCAATGTTCATAGTAAGTTGGTTGCACATTCAATGAAGAATACAAAGAGTAGTGAAGTTCAAAGGTTGGGCTAGTTTTCTTGATTAAGGGTTCCAAGGGTAAAATCTCTATGTACTGTGTATGTTTATGTATTTTCCATTTTCTATATTTTCTAAATTATTTATATTATGTAAAGGTTTAATGACAATTGAGTCACGGAGTCTATTCTATAGCCCGATTGGCTCAAGTTTTGGTGTAGGAGTGGTATATCTAGTATTTGGGTGCCAAATCAAGTGGATATCAAAGCTCGATAAGACCAACATATAATATTAAAAAAAAATTGGTAGCAAGGGGGACATGTTTGTTGCTAAAGGTGTGAAGATCTTGGATTTGGATCTAAATCTTGAATAGATTTGTAATAAACCTAATTCTAGTGGGAGCTTTAAATATTTTAAAGAAGCATGGCTAGCAGTATAAGAATTGAGATTGATAAGTCTAGTGGATTATAATTATAATTTAAATTTAAAATGGAAGATCTCCTTGTGGATTAAGAGCAATCGATCATTGTGCATCCCATAACATACCTAAATGGAATGCCGATAGAGGATTGGGATAAAATCAAAAGAAAAGTGGGGAGTATAATTTGACTATGTTTTTTAGATTTAGTATTATTGAATTTCCTGGTGGAAGAAACTACAAATAAACCATGGGAAATGTAAGGGATGTTGTACCAGTCAAAACCCCTAGTAAACAAGTTGTTCCTATAGGAGAAGTTGTACCTTCTAAGGCTGAGAGAGGGTGACTTAGTAAAAAATAACCTCAATGAATTCAATAGAATAATAAGTCAGTTGTCATCTATACTTATTACTATCACTAAGGAGGAGAAATGTATTAGTTTGTTGTGTTCTTTGTGAGACTCATAGGATAAATTAGTTATGGCTATTAGGAGTAACATGACCATTTTAACGCTTGATGATGTGGTCAAATCTTTGTTGTTGGAGGAGATGAGAAAAAAAAACATGGAAGGATCAACCAATGATGCCTTGTAAATGTGACGTTGATTGGTTGGTAAAGATAAAGGTAAATTATCCAAAGTGAGATCTAGGTCGAAGAGAAGATAAAAGTATCTTGTCCAGTCGATGAGAAGATGCTAAAATGTGGTAAAACATGGCATTACAAAAGAGTCTGCAAGTTGAAGGATGTTGAGCAAAGATGGGGTTTTGATGAGACACTATAAACTAAAAGGAGGGGACATTTACACAACTTTAAAGAGCACACAATTGGATCATGAGGCATGCTTAATTGACTCGAGAGCATCCTATTATATTACACCTCACAAGGAATGGCTTTGTAAGATGAAGAGTATGAAGGAGATGGAGTCTACCTAGGGGATGGCCCAACAACCAAGATTGTTAGACAAGGTTAAGTTTGAATAATGCTCAATGATGGGAGAAATAGAACATTCCTAGGAATGCTACACATTCAATTTTTTGTAACAAACTTGCTATGTGTCAATAAAATGGGTGATGTAGGTGTGCACATTTTATGTGAGAATTATTCATGCATAATCGTTCTTGGATCAATGATATCCATGAGAAAAATTTCAGATTTGAACCTGATACAAATTGTTGGGTCATGTCAAGCTAAGTGGAGACAATAGTGAAATAATTACCATAATTAATGAGATAAGATCTTCTTTAGCTGATGAGACCATGCTATGGAACTATATAATGGGAAATACTAGGGATAATTGTTTTTGTGATATGGAAAGCAAAGGTATGGTCGAAAGCTTTCCCAACTACTTGCTGGAGGTCGATTTCCATGAACATCACACCTATGGGAAACACAATTATGTTAGGCTCCCATCTAGTGCTACACGGGAAAAAGGGATTATGGAATTGATACATAGTGATTTGTTTGGCCTTGTACTAATTCCATCACTAGGAGGATCTCTGTATATTTCCTATGTAACAAGTTTGATTTTTCTGAGAAATTCAAAGAGTTAAAATACTTTGTGGAAAATGAGATAGATAAGAAGATAAAGGTGCTAAGTACAAACAACATAAGTGAATTATGTGGTAAATAGTTTGAAAAATTATGTCAACAACACAATATATCATTACAAACAACTACTTCCTACACACCTCAATAGAATGGAGTTATTGAAAGGATAAATAAAACCATTGATGGAAAAAGTAAGGAGCATGCTTAGTGGTGTAGGGCTGACATAGGAATTCTAGGCAGAGGTAGTTATCACTATATATTATCTAGTAAATGTATCTTCTTCATAAGAATTGGTTGGAAAGAATCCATTTGAAGTATCATTTGATAAAAAATGATCACTCACACATCTCAAGGTCTTTTTATTTAAGGCTTTTGTCCATGTTCCCAAGTAGAAGAGGAGAAAGTTGGACGATGCCGCAAACACATGTATTTTCATTAGTTACAAGGATGAAATTAAAGTATTTAAGATGTGAGATTCAATGAAAAGGAAGAGATTTTATAGTAATATGTGATCTTTAGGGAAGTTAGGTATACTTCTAGGACTGAATATGCTCCAAAGTAGGAGGAACCATGGAAGCCAGTGTTCGAATTGAAGAATGAGGAACATGATTGGGATGAGTAAACTTAATCAAATGAAGAGGTGGAGTAGTAGATTTCGGTCTTAAGGAGGTCTACTCAAGTAAGGAAATAAACTAAAAAGTATAGTCCACCTGATTTTCATTCTTCTCTTTATTGATAATGAACCCAACTTAGTCAAGGAGGTAGTGAACTCAGTATAGGTTAAACTCTAGAAGAAGAAAACGTGAGAATAAATTAAATATTTTCATAAGAATGAGACATGGGGTTTGGTTGAACTACTTTATGTAAGGGAATAAATTAGTTGCAGAGTGGGTGTTTAAGAAGAAGTTGAGCACAATAGGTCAAGTCGATAAATTCAGTGGTCAATTGGTAGTGAAAGGATATCCCCAAGTCGAGGGAGTCAAATTTGGTGATACTTTATGTCATGTTGCAAAATGAATTTCCATTGGAGTAATAATGTCTTTAGATACAACATTTTATCTGGAGATAAAGAAAATGGATATCAAGTCCACATTTCTACATGGGGACTTATAAGAAGAAATCTAAATGAAATAACCTAAAGGATTTGCTATAAAGGGAAAGGAGAAGATGGTTTCCAAAATGATGGAGTCCTTTCATAGTTTAAAGCAATCACTTATGATGTAGCATTAGAAGTTTGATTCATATTCTTGGGGATTGGGATTTGTGAGAAGTGGTGTGTATATTCCAAGTTAGAAGGTAGGTGCTTCATATATAGTGTTGTATCGTACATGTTGTTGGTTAAAAAATAAAAGCACATGGATGTAATAAGGGAGGTGAAGGTGTAGCTATCCTCCAAGTTCAACATGAAGGATCTTGGTTTTGCAAACTTAATTTTGGGAATGGAGATTGAGAGATATCAGGTAGTTAGAAAACTCTTGGGGAATCAGAAGAAGTGCATTGAAACAATCTTGGAATGTTTCAACATGTAAGGCTACAAGATGGTAAAGATACCTATTATTGTAAGGACAATACTAATTGCCATAAAATATCCAAATGCATAGGAATAAATAAAGGACATGGAATCTATTCCCTATGCTATTGTTGTTTGTAATCTTATGTATGTAATGACCCACACTTGACAAGACATTGTTGTAATGGGAATATTGAGAAGATACATTTCGACACCTAGAAAAGAGCACTGAATCCTACTTTTTCTCCAAAATATTATCCTTAGCCCATTCAATAAACTCAAACTCACAATTTGAGTCCATAACTTTCATTACCATTTCCTCAAAGACCAAATCAATTGCCTGCTCAACCACTCCCAAATCTGAACAATAATAAAAACTCACAACCTGTTTACAATATGGAAGGACAAAATTTTCAAACTTACATGATAACTCCACTAGATCTAAACAATGTTCAACTTAGATTTGGTAAAATATTAGAGAAAAAGTCCCCACCAGTTGTTATTTAAGAAAGTGAAAAAGAAAATATCTCTGAAAAAGAGAAGTCTCTTAATGAAAAGAAAAAACTCAAAAACAAGTTACTCCAACACATTCAAATAACAACTGACACATTCTGAAGTATCATTTGATAAAAAATGATCACTCGCACATCTCAAGGTCTTTGTATCTAAGGCTTTTGTCCATGTTCCCAAGTAGAAGAGGAGAAAGTTGGACGATGAGGCAAACACATGTATTTTCATTAGTTACAAGGACGAAATTAAAGTATTTAAGATGTGAGATTCAATGAAAAGGAAGAGAGTTTATAGTTAATATGTGATCTTTAGGGAAGTTAGGTATACTTCTAGGACTGAATATGCTCCAAAGTAGGAGGAACCATGGAAGCTAGTGTTTGAATTGAAGAATGAGGAACATGATTGGGATGAGTAAACTTAATCAAATGAAGAGGTGGAGTACTAGATTTCGGCCTTAAGGAGGTCGGCTCAAGTAAGGAAATAAGCTAAAAGGTATAGTCCACTTGATTTCCATTCTTCTCTTTATTGATAATGAACCCAACTTAGTCAAGGAGGTAGTCAACTCAGTATAGGTTAAACTATAGAAGAAGAAAACGGGAGAAGAAGTGGAATATTTGCATAAGAATGAGACATGGGGTTTGGTTGAACTACTTTATGTAAGGGAATCAATTAGTTGCAGAGTGGGTGTTTAAGAAGAAGTTGAGCACAATAGGTCAAGTCGATAAATTCAGTGGTCAATTGGTAGTGAAAGGATATCCCCAAGTCGAGGGAGTCATATTTGGTGATATTTTATGTCATGCTGCAAAATGAACTTCCATTGGAGTAATAATGTCTTTGGATACAATATTTTATTTGGAGATAAATAAAATGGGTGTCAAGTCCACATTTCTACATGGGGACTTATAAGAAGAAATATAAATGAAATAATTTAAAGGATTTGCTATAAAGGGAAAGGAGAAGATGGTTTCCAAAATGAGGAAGTCCCTTCATGGTTTGAAGCAATCACTTAGCATGTAGCATTAGAAGTTTGATTCATATTCTCGGGGATCTGGATTTGTGAGAAGTGGAGTGTATATTCCAAGTTAGAAGGCAGGTGCTTCATATATATAGTGTTGTATCGTACATGTTGTTGGTTAAAAAATAAAAGCACATGGATATAATAAGGGAGGTGAAGGTGTAGCTATCCTCCAAGTTCAACATGAAGGATCTTGGTTTTGCAAACTTCATTTTGGGAATGGAGATTAAGAGATATCAGGGAGTTAGAAAACTCTTGGGGAATAAGAAGAAGTGCATTGAAACAATCTTGGAATGTTTCAACATGTAAGGCTACAAGATGGTAAAGATACCTAATATTGTAAGGACAATAATAATTGCCATAAAATATCCAAATGCATAGGAATAAATAAAGGACATGGAATCTATTCCCTATGCTATTGTTGTTTGTAATCTTATGTATATAATGACCCACACTTGACAAGACATCGTTGTAATGGGAATATTGAGAAGATACATTTCAACACCTAGAAAATAGCACTGAATTGTTGTCAAGAGAGTGTTCAGGTACTGGTGTAGCATAATGGATAATGTGATATGCTACCAATGGATGCCTAGAATTGATAGGGAAGAATATGTACATGGTTTTTTTGGTGTTGATGGGGTTGGTGATGATCTAGATTAGAGAAGGTAGACTAGCATGTATGTGTTCGAGAAATTTAATGGGGTTATTAATTGGATGAGTAAGCAACAATCAGTTGTGGCATTATCTACGATGGAAATTGAATCCATGGTGGCCACCCAAGCAAGGAAGTAAGCAGTCTGGTTACATAGACTGTGTTCAGAAATTGGGTTTAGACAACAAGCAATAAGGATAGGTTGTGACAACTATAACACAATATTCTTAGAAAATAAGTTGACTTACCATTCCAAGAGAAAGCACATTAATGTACAATACCATTTTTTTAGGGTGACGATGAAAAATAAGTTGACTTACCATTCCAAGAGAAAGCACATTAATGTACAATACCATTTTTTTAGGGTGACGATGAAAAATAAAGTGTTGCTAGGCCAAGTAGAAATTTTGGAAAATGTTGTAGATTTTTTAACAAAGCCTACCAGTGTTGTGAAGTTTTCGTAGTGTAGATAGGTAGTAGGAATTGTTACCTTGCTTCACTAAACCATGATATCTAATAATTATGCAAAGAGGACAACAAGTGGGAGGGTTTTGAGATGTTATATTATTTGAAGAGTAAACTCATTCGATTGGTGTGAGTTCAGACAATTGGCTGGTTGAGGTGGATCTACTAGGATGAAACTTAATAGTCTAGTTAAGGTGGATCAGTTGGGTAACTCATTTATTAAGGTGAATTAACTAGGAAGAGGATTGATAATATGGTTGAGTTGACTTGAGGTTGACAATGAATTTGAGACAGGAATCTCAATTGAAGGTTGATGGAGTAACTAATAGAAATTGATAGATGATGGAACAATTGAAAGAAATCATATTTTTGGATGAACATGGTCAATTCGTGGTCAAGGAATGATTGAATATAGTAAAATTATTTAAAAAATGATTAGGAATATTAATATTTATGTAATTGATTTGGGTGATACAAATTAGGCTGGGACAAGATGATCGATCGAAATTGATTTGTGATGCAGTATGAGAACATTGGTCTTAGGTGTGGACCAACGTTGACATCATCATACTCTAGCTACATATTCAGTGAGGAATATAAACCATGATGAATTTCAAAGGTTGGATGGTTTTCCTTGTTAAGGGTTTCTACGGGAAAATATTTATGCATTATGCATATCCTTATGTGTTTTATGTTGTATATATTTTTCTGCTTTATTGTTCTTATGTAAAGGATTATGGAAATTAGGTCATTGATTTTATTTCATAGCTTAGTAAAATCAAGTTATGGTCTAACAATGGTATATTTGGAATTTAGGTGCCAAATCAACTAGATACCAAAGATCAATAGTACCAACAGACTACACTTATGAGTATGTTGACAAAATAATAAGCAAGGTTGGATATTAAGGAAAAGAGTACAATCTAATTGTGTATTTTAGATTTAGTGTTATTGAATGCCTTAAGAGAAGCTACAACCAAGGATTTATGATAAATTAGGGACTTTATAACATTATAAGTCCTTGGTAAATAAATTTTTCTTTGAAAGAACATGTACCTCCTAGGGATGAATGATGGAAACTTCAAGATAGAGGATCTAAATGCCTTTAATATTGTGGTAAGTCACAATATTGCTGTCTATTGATATTAAAATTTATTGGTGTGAGGTCAAACAATTGGAATAAGTAATGGCATATAATGATAATTAGATACAAGAATGAATAACATGCATCTTCAATGGGGTAACCTCCTAATATTTTATAATAGTATACATGTACAAATAAGATGATTTAAAACCAGGTCTCCTCAGTAATTATAGGATACAAATGATACAATTACAATGAAAGGCTTTAGCTGAAAACACTAATATAACAACAAAAATGTAATAAATCAAAATCTACAGCTTTATATAAGGCTTAACATGGGGCTTTGTCTAGCACATAACACACTTATACAAAGACAAATCAACATAACAAATGACCTTTCAAAAGTTGGACCAGGATTGAATCAAGTGACATGGATCACTTCCATACTGCTAGATGGCCACTTCACATAATTAATAAATGAACCTTGGATATAATGATATTCTTGTATTTATTTTGAATGAGGATTAGTCATAGCTTTAGTATTTTAATAATGTAATTGTTTATGTAACTTTTCATATATATATATATATATATATAATATATATATTATATATATAGCTAAAATGTTTATGTAATTTTGGGGAAAAGAAACAACTCATTGTTAAAGTACAACGATAGGTAAATATGAAGAGAATATTTCTCTAAATGGATATTGAGCACTTTTTTTGAATGTTAAGGGCCCATGACAACACAATTTTGTTTATTATAAATGAGATCAAGGATTTTTTTCTTTGGAAAATAATTCAAAAAATAAATTATCTCAACATTTGAAAACATATTATTATAGTTTTTCATATGGTGCATCATCCTACATTCCCATATTTCTCAAAACTATCTTCATATGTAAGTTATGTATCTAACAAATTGTCACTTTCATTGTTTTTGTCATTTTTAGGCAATGTGAACTAGCCACCACAAAAATGCATGTTCAATCCAAAATATGTTTAATTAATGCATGTTCAATCCAAAATATGTTTAATTGATGGTTGAAACATTTAAATGAAATATTATATGTTTAATTGATGGTTGAAACATTTAAATGAAATATTATAACGTGCCTAGCCTTCCCATATATTCATATTTCTCAAATTGGTCTTAAAAATATATGTTGTATCAAAATGTGACATTTGTTTTTAAAATCAATGAAAAATATATGTTAGTAAGATTAAATGTAGGCATACAGTTGGTTATAAATGCTCAGATTAAATTTAAACTAAAATTAAGTTAAATTATACACACACACACACACACACACACACACACACACACACACACACACACACACA
>APFE030174884.1:0-28576 GCA_000404065.3 Pinus taeda | reverse complement strand
GCAAAACCTCTAGATTTTGCAAGTTCCCAATCATATACGGAATCCCGCCTTGTAGGCCATTGTCTGAAAGATCCAGCTCTCTCAACTTGTGCAGTTCCGACAGTTCCACGGGTATTTCACCAGTGAGGGCATTGCCTCGCAAATACAATGTCTCTAGATTTTTGAGACCATCAATCTCAGCAGGAATTGAACCATTAAGACCACAACCATCCATGTCAAGATGGACAAGCTTGCACAAATTCCCTATCTCGGGAGGAATCCCTCCATTGAAGTCGTTCCCTTTATAATCGAATTTTCCCAGATAAAGTATTTTCATGTTCCCCAAATTGCCGAGCTCTCCAGGTATTCTTCCGCTCAAATAATTTCTCGACAATGAAAGATATTCTAGACTTTTCAGCTTCCCATACTCCCTGGGAATGCTGCCGGAGAAGTTATTAGCTGTCAGATCAAGATGTTCGAGCTTAACGAGAGAGCTCAAATCCAGTGGCAGTGCCCCTGACAAAGAGTTAAAACAGATGTCTAGGACCTCTAGGTTCTTCAATTTTGATACGTGGGAGGGAAGGCTTCCATTGAGGTAGTTCTTAGAGACGTTTAGCCAACGGAGGGATGACAAGTCTGTGACCTGATTGGGAAATGAGCCTGAAAGATTCATGTTGGAGAGATTTAGAGCGACTACTTGATCCATAAGGTCACAATGGACGCCAATCCATGTGCAATGGGTGGTGCGGTTGGACGGTGTCCAGCTATCTAACATATGATTAGGATCGTCCATTGTTGCTTTCATTGAAAGCAACACTCTCCTATCTCCAAATAATGATGAGTTGGAGATGGCTGATGATGGGTATAGAAACAAAGCAATGAGGAAAGCAGAGATCTGCATGGCACATTGTGGCAGGCTCATCTTGTACTGAAAGCAGAGTCGAGGATGGAAGCAGAGTAAGAAAACCAGGCAGCTCGACTTCTCTTTGTATCATAGAATAAAATTGTTTAATATGCAAAGCACTGGACATTAATATAGAAACAAATGTAGGAAACAGGACGTAATTTCGCAGAAGGCAAAAGAGAAAACGACAAGGTTGGTCCACTTTAGTCTTCCCATGAGTAGGTCGATTTTCTATGAACAATGGAAGATTTATTCTAAATGACTTACCATAAAGCGTGAATTTTTTGGTTTCGTTGAAATTTCAAAAGAAAATAACAGAATGTACACAAAATTATTTGAACTGTCAGGGGTAAACGAATTTTCCATAATACTGGGTAGGCTGTTTGAAATGTTAGAAATAAATAGTCAATTTTCTTTAGATTTAAATGAAAGGTAAGGGTGGTTATTATAATTAATGAAATTAATATGAAAAGCAATTTAAAAATAACCCAACTTTGATACCAGATTTAAAAGGATTTTAATGTTAATTGTATTAAAAAGGCATATTTTAGGTTTATACTAGCTAACTTTTTATTTAGATATAATAAAATAAAATTTTATATATTTATTATATATTATTTGATTTTGGGTAAATTAAATAAAGAAAAATAATATTATAAAGTTAACCTAAAATATCACTTATTTTGCAAATTGATATTTTTATACAAACTATTAAAAATTTACATGAAGTGAATTTATGTTTTTACCATATATTAATTATGTTAATAGTTGTCATGGATTGTAACAATATCCACTTTAACAACACCATAGTTTGTCAAACAATACTAGTTTCATAAATATGTTTGCATAATTTTCTTGACTATGGATATAATCCATCTCCATGAATAACATTTCTTACAAAATGGTAGTTAATAGCATATGCTTAGTCTTACTATGATAAGTTATATTGATATTCAAATGGATAGTTGTTCGACTATCAAAAAATGTAGTCACACCATACTTCATTCTTTCAAGCTCACCCAAAAGATCCTTTAACCAAGTTGCCTCCTAGTAGATATTTGAGAAAATGATATTTTCTACCTCAATAGTGGATAAAACAATTGTTTCTTAACACTTTGATATCCAATTAGTAGATCCTCATGCATGAGTAAAGTATAACTTAAAGTAAATCTCCTCATATCCAAATCACCTACAAAATATGAATCAAAATAACCCCAACCAAAATGACTACAAATGTTAAGGGTAATGTAATAATCTCTTGTGCCTTGATATTCCAAAGAACCCATTTCACTATGATTCAATGCTCTCTTCTTGGATTTTTTTTATGTATCTACTAACAACACCCACTGCATATGAAATATATCATGGAAAATTTTAAGGATGGAAGTTTATCTTAAAGTTTAGAAACCTCGGTTAATCTTACTAGTCCCCAATATGTAAATTGTAAATTTTTTTATGATGTTTTTGTAAAAATATTTAGGTTTCTAATTATTCTATATTAGTATATGTAAAATTTTGGCGATTTTTAAGGTAAGATAATTTTATACTATAAAATTTGGGCGAATCAATTTTCAAAAAAAGGAAATTGTTGAATCTATTTTTTGAAAAAGCATGGAAAATTAGCCCACCTACAAATATTAGCCCATAAAATTTTCCTTGAAATATATGGTCTAGTACATACTATCACATACATCAACCTTCCCACTGCATTAGCATATGGTATACAAGACATAAATTCCTTTTTGTTGACACCTAATCATTGGGATTGGGTGAATATATGTAAATAATGGAGAATAGAAATATGAAGAGACACTGGGAGGTGAAGCCCAACAGTCTCTCCCTCCATGTATATATCCATGAGCCATCTTAATGCAAAGACACAATTCATTTGAGGAGTCACCTCTTGGCCTAACATGGTATTAGAGCCAGCTCCCAAAATTGGTTTTTTTGTTGTAACTCATATCATTTTCTGTCATTATTCTTTGTCATCTACCCCTCCCCTTTAACAGAAAATCTGTCTTGATTCATTGTCCTACCATTCTCTATTCTTTGTTCTCCTATCCATTGAATCAGAGTCGTATGGTATGTTCCCTTTGGTGCATGATGCATAAATAAGTGTTGCACCATTGGGCTTCAGGCTCAAGTAGTTTTGAAATTAAATGTGAGTTTTTCGTGCTACGTGGAGATGCTGCCTGGAAGTGTTGTGGTTTGGTCACTGGTTGAAGGTGCTATTATGACTGTGATAAGGTGTTGTATACACATCGAATCATAATTGTGTTGTGTATAGGTGTTGTTCCATATCGTAACTATGTTGGCATATTGGTGTGGTAGCCATTTTATGGTATTAATGTATTACCATGATTATGACCGTGTATTATATATATATATATATATATATATATATATGACATACCACCTCATTGGTTATGCTATCCTCACACTCTTACGTTTTCCATAAAATGGTGGCCCATGCAGGTCAAAATTGAATGGTATAATCATTCACTCTCTTATTGCATATATCACCCCTCGACTCAATTGTTACCATGAATTGTGTCTCTCACATCACACATATCTATTGTGTCGTATAACGCTGACTCCTCCTCTCGCTGCTTATCAAACCCATGACCTCTTCAATACATTATGTAATACATAACACTCTGTCAATTATTACATTATATATATTGCCATACACTCTGTAACACTCTATCAGTTATTACAGTATATATATTACCATACACTGTGTAATGTTATGTCAGTTATATACCTCCACTTGTCCATATATACTGGTTATATAAACTCTACATAACACTGTCAATTATTACATTATATATATTGCCATACACTGTGTAACGCTCTATCAGTTATTACGGTATATATATTACCATACACTGTGTAATGCTATGTCAGTTATATACCTCCACTTGTCCATATATACTGGTTATATAAACTCCTCCCGACTCTCGGTAATACGTTGATCTCTCATATAACTTATCTCTCCATACTACCTCCTCCATAAATTGCCTTAAGTCATATATATAAAGCTGGTCTGCAATATATATAAATCAATTTATATCACTCTCATTACATCGCTCCTCGCTACATTGAATGGTATATGGTATGGTATATTGTTGAACATTGAATGGTTGCCTCCGATTATGGAGCCCGACTCTTACGACATCACACCCGACACAATTAATACCTCCCCCATACATTCACTCCACCATTTTAGTTAACACATCACCATATATATCCCTCCCCATATAACACCTTTGTCATATCTCTCTCTCTCTCTCTCTCTCTCTCTCTCTATATATATATATATATATATTAGAACTACATTTTTTTACATATATTACCACCAAAAGTGCATTTTTTAGTATATTGGTAGTGGAGTACATTTTTTACACAGTCCACATATTTTAAAATGCATTCATTGATATAAATTGTTGGAGTAGTTCTCTGGAAAACAGACCTATCTAGAATGGTCACAAAAAAAACTCATTTTCAATGAGTTGTGGAAAGGTGGTTGTATAGGAGAAGCAGATAATGAATAGACAAAGCCCACCTCGCATAAGGAGATGGCCATTTGGGAAAACATGAATAGTAAGGCCTGTGCCTTGATTGCAGCATTTGTAAATGAATAGGTGAGTCACCATATTTCACTATTTTAAAATGCTTTTGAAGCCTTATAGAAGTTGAAGGAACTTTATGACTCACACTCTGAACTTGAAGTTTTCCAATTGATGATTAAATTATTCAGCCTTGAACTGAAAAATAATGATCCTCTTTCTTTAGCATCAAAAGTAATATATATTATGCATGATTTCAAAACCACTGATGTTCAACTATACATTCCTCCCATAGCTTTTTTCAAGGAACTATATCCCACTTATTCAAATTATCTTGAATCATTACAAGCAAGTGGAAACCTCAAAGAGATTACCTTTGACTCCCTTGTGAAGAAATTTGTTGAGAGAGAGAAAGATTTTGGGAAGAAGACAACTCCTCAGTCTTCTAAAGAAGTTGTATGTCTTGCACATAGAGAGAAGAACCATTCTCAAGATTCTTCTAGAGGAAGAGGTGGTAGAAGAGGTAGAGGAAGAAGAAATTTCAGAAGTGGGGGGGGCAGACACTCTCAAGGAGAAAATTCTGATCTTCATTGCATACTTTACAATAGAGATGAAGATGATGCATCTACATGTATGTTTCCTTGGGAAAAAATTGAACAAGGAATAAATCAAGCCAAATGTAAAACCAATGATAACGAGAAAGGAAAATAACCCGAATCTGCTCACTATGTTGCGCAACATTGTAATATTGGAGTAACTGAAGACTTTTTCAATGCTTCACTTGCTTCTTGGAAAAATGATTGGTTTCTTGATTCAGGGGCAACTTGCCAGATGACTTTTAGAAGAGATTTTTTTGAAGAATTTACTAACAATGTTGATGGCGTAGTATTCTTTGTAGGTAAATCAAAACTCAAGCCATCAGGGCTTGGCACAATCAGACTCAAACAACCTATTCTTCCGGACTTTCTTCTACATGATCTTTAATATCTCCCGGAATTGAGGAGAAACTTGTTTTCCTTGGTCCACATCCGCCAACAAGGAAACTCCATTCATATGTTTGATGGCAAGGTTGAAGTTAGGAAAGCATCAGATCACTCACTTTTCATGAAAGGGATAGAAGAAGAAATACTTTTGAAACTACAAGGTACCTTTGCTCATGCACAAAAATTTTCGTACAGTTCTCATTATGATGAAGGTACATTTCCATCAAGTATTTTATGGCATGCTAGATTATGACACTTGAATTATGTCAGCCTCCGTATGTTGAAGAAAAGTGGTGTTACTGGTTTGCCTACAATTCCTAGGAAACTTAAGCAATGTGATGCTTGTATCTTAGGATTGCACAACAAATAGTCTTTTCATAATTCACATTCAAGAGGACATAGGAAACTTGAAATTATTCATTCAAACTTATGTGGCCCAATGCTTGTTCCTTCTATAAATGGAAATAAATATATGATGACATTTATTGATGACTACACTAGAATGTGTTTGGTTTATTTATTGAAGAACAAATGTGATGCTTTTCAAACATTCAAAAACTTTCATGAATGGATTGAAAATCTTGCACAATATCATATTAGCTATATTTTCACTGATAATGGAAAAGAATACACTTCAAATGAATTTGAAAATTATCTTCACCAGAATGGGATCAAATATCAAACAATTGTGCCTTATAATCCCAAACATAACGGACTAGCTGAAACAATGAACATAAAAATCTTAAATATGGTATGTTCCATGATGTTTTTCAAGAATGTAAAATTGATATTTTGGGTTGATGCAGTTCTACGTGTTGTGTATGTAAAGAATAGATGTTCATCACATGCTATTAGAAACAAGACTCCTTATGAAATGTTGTATGTCCACATTCCTTCGGTAAAGCATCTCAGGGTATTTGGTTCCACCTTCTATACCTTGATACCAAAGGAGTAAAGAAACAAACTTGGTGCAAGGATTCATAAGTGTATCTTCTTAGGGTATTCAAATACCTTCGAAGCATACTGTCTCTATGATGAAGTTAATAAGAAGTTTGTTGTATCTAATGATGTAATCTTTCTTGAATATTCCAAAGTTGAAAATGTTGTTGAATGGTAGATTGATCGCTTGGATAGATTCATACATGCAAAACTATTTCAATAATTTGATAATCAGATTCCACATCTTGAAGGGGGGATTCCTTTTCTTCATCAATCTGGAATCTTCTTCTGAAACACTCTCTCCCCCACATGAAGCTCGAGCCAATGATGATACTTTGAGTGATGTGATTGACAGAATTGGGAGTCTTGATCTAGATTCAGTCCCAACTCAGTCAACTGAGTAGCCTAGGCCATGTCAGAAAGGTCCTCCAAAATGGCTGACAAAGACACTTGAAAGTGTTCATCCTGAAGAGGTTGGAAAGACAGGAACATGACCTACAACTAGGAAAAATGGAGCTGATGTAGATGATCCATATTCACCTATTGATATAGATGTTTCTTATGATTTTGAACTAAATTTGTCTATAGATTTTGAACCAACTTCCTTCAAAGAAGTCACTTCTCACGATGAATGGAAAGAAGTGATGAAAAAGGACTATGATGCCTTAATAAATAATGGCACTTGGAAACTAGTTCATCCTCCATGGGAACCAAACCAATTGGCTACAAGTGGGTCTACAAGAATAGGTATAAAGTTGATGGCTCACTTGACAAGCACAAAGTCAGGCTTCTGGAAAAATGTTTTGCACAGAAGGAAGGGGTAAATTATGAGGATGATTTTTCTCCCACAGAAAAATGGAATACCATCCAGACACTCTTTGCCTTGGAAGCTCAGAACAATTGGAAAGTCCATCAAATGGATGTAGAAACTACTTTCTTGAATGGAGATTTGAAAGATAATGTTTTTGAGCCCTAGCCAGAAGGATTTTTTGTGAAGGGCCATGAACACACAGTATGCGAGCTTGTGAAATTTGTGTATGGCCTCAAGCAAGCACTGTGATCTTGGTATGAAAATTTAATTGAGCATCTTCTAAAACTCAACTTCAAACATTATGATCTTGATGATGCAACTTGCTTTGTCAAGAAAGTTGGAAAAATAGTTGTATATCTTGTTGTGTATGTAGATGATCCTTTGATGATAGGGAACAATGAGAACTTCATTGCATCCATAAAGAAGGAATTGAGGAAATTCTTTGAAATGACTGACTTGGGATATGTTCACTACTATCTTGGTATTGAAGTAACTCAACATCTGAAGCTTATATTCCTCTCTCATAAGAACTAAATTGGAGATATGTTGAACAAGTTTGGCATGGATGAGTGCAATCCTTTTGACTACTCAAATGGAATAGAACTTGAAGTTCACATCCATTGAAGGAAAAGAATTTGAGGATGAAACACAATATAGATAGCTTGTAAGAAGTCACAACTACCTAACTATTACCAGACCAAACATTTCATTTATTTTTGGAATCCTCTCTAGGTTTATGAAAAATCTTTGTGAGGGACATTGGTCTATTGTAAAAAGTTTTCTAAAGTACTTAAATGGAACTCAATACTTTCGATTCAAGTATACAAAGGTGGGAAACTTCAACTGGATTGGATATTCTGATTCAGACTTTGATGGAAACAAAGAAACTGGAGTATCTACTTCAAGTTATTCTATGAGTCATGGATCAGGAGTTGGCTCCTGGAGATCACACAAACAATCAATTCCAACGGATTCCATAATAGAGGCAGAATATGTGGTAGCTGCTAAAAAAAAAAAGGAAATTGTGTGGCTCAAGAAAATTCTGGAAGATTTACGGGTGAAACAAGTGCATTCAACTCCACTCATGATTGAAAACACCTCTGCAACAAAGTTGTTCAAGAACCCAAAGTTCCATGATCAAACAAAGCACATAAATAAAAAATACGATCTGATTCGGCACCTTGTTGAGGCCAAGCCAATCCATCTATGCCATTGTTTCCACTAATGAGAAGATTGCAGAAATCTTCACCAAAGCGCTTGGAAGAGAAAAGATCAAAAGGTTCAGAATGATGCTTCGACTCACCAACAACCCTTCATATTAAGTGGGGGAATTTTGACACCTAATAATTGGGATTGGGTGAATATATGTAAATAATGTAAATAGTAAATAATGGAGAATAAGAATATGAAGAGACACTGGGAAGTCAAGCCGAAGAGTCTCTCCCTCCTTGTATATATCCATGAGAAACCTTAATGCAAAGACACAATTCATTTGAGGAGTTACCTCCTTGCTTGACACTTTTCTTCCTTACTACTAGGACATAAACCTAAGGAAAAATTAAAATGGGAAGTTAATGGGATATTTATATGTTTCATACTATTCATACCAAATTTCACAAGTATTTTCTTCACATACTTTTGTTTTGAAAACCTAAAATTGCCATTTTTCTTATCTTTGTGTATTTCTATTTCCAAGATTTGTTATGTTGCTCCTAGATCCTTCATATCAAAGCTCTTAGCCATTTGATCCTTTAACCTTCTAATCCCATCCATGATTTTATTGTAACCAGTGTATGCAAACATATAAAACTAAGATAATGAATACATCCTTTGAGATTTTTAGGTAAAAACAATGGTCATACTAAGTTATAGTATAATTCTAGCTCATCATGAAGGAATCAAACTTCATGTACCATTGTTCGGGAGATTGCTTCAAGTTGCACAATGATTTCTTAAGCTTACAAACCAACCTTGTTTTGTGATGATGAAACAGTCCTTGTGTTCTTTGTATAAATTATCATGGATATTCCACTAGATAGCTCATCACAATAAATTTGATGAAATTATCTTAAAATTTTGAAATTTACACTAGGAGGGCTTATTTCTCTTTAGATTTTTTTTATTTATAAATTGTTGTTTTGTGTATGCATGCAAATTATAATTGTGCAAAAAATAGAGAAATCAAAACAAAACTCACAAAACACAATTGCCACAAGATATATCCTAAGAAACCCATTCAAGAGAAAACCCAAAGCAGAGCAACCTTAGATTAAAGGAGCAAAGCAATCTACAAGTAGTACAAGTACAAAGTACAAAGAACTAAGATTGTGGCTCATGGGACACTATAGTGTTCAAATAATCTCTATGTGCACTCTTGTTATACATCTCAGCCACTTTTTTCATCTGTGGAACAAAATGCACTTGAAAAGAATGGAACGCCTTTTCCTCCTAGTGGCTTGGTTATGACACAGCAATATGACCTACCAATGGCTAGATTTGGCTCCTTCAATTGTTAACTAGAGTTACAATATGGAATATTCTTATTCATCATGATCACATGGATAACACCTTTTCAATGAATAATGAGGGATGACATGGCATCCTCTTAAATTATGGTGATCAAAATAGAAAGGTCAACTTTTGAGTGACACACCTTTTGCGTACGGACTCTGATTGAGGCAATTATTGCACCGTTGAAATGTTTTTGTGTGTATAATATGAAATAAAAGTAACATATTAAAGAATGAAAAATTTACCCTAATAATTTACATTTAATGCCTTAAAATATTCCTCAAAGGTTTGAGACCCCAATCTGCCAAATTGGGTCCCGTTGGTAAAAATGGTCTCATTAGATGTTTCTTCCAATTTTTCCTCTCTAAAAAAAATCGACTCTGATAAAAATAATATAATGATCCAATTCAGATCATGTTTGTTCGATATGTATCTCCTAATCTAAATCTTCATGTAAAAAACATTGTTTTAACATCTAATTTCTCTAACTATAAATCAAGTAACGCCACCAACATCATCACAATACAAACAAATATAATCTCAAAAAATGGAAAAAATATTTCATTGAAATATATACCTTCCATTTGAGAGCACACCTTTGCAACCAAACTAACCTTATACATTTCAACTTTACCATCAACGCCTTTCTTAAATTTGTAGACCCGATTACACCAAACAATTTTTCTATATTTAGAAAGTTTTACGATGTCCCATATTTTATTTTTTTCTAAGGTATTCATCTCTTCTTCCATTTCCATATTCCATTTAACATTATCAATATTACCTATTATTTCTTGATAACAATAAGGTTCCCCATCATTAGTGATCAAAATAATAGATGAAATGAAATCAATATACCTTTCAGAAGGATTTATGTCTTGTGTATATCTTCTCAGTGTTGGTTTTAGAATTTCCATATTTTCCTAAATATATTCATCATCAAGAGCTTTTTTATCATTAGAAGCTTCTTCCTTCTTCTGAGTTTCCATGTATGTTTGAGTATCCATGATCCATACCTTGGGGGCTAAGACCTGGAAGGATTGAATGTAGAGAGAGAGTGGAGAGAAAGAACAAAATATCTATTGAAATTATTCTAAAAAAAATCCATTGATAAAAAAATGCGCACACTGAATACATCATAATGTATGAAAATAAAGATAACTCTTTATTAAATGAGGAAAACCTTTTAAAATACATCATGGTGGATGAATCTCTCCTTTTGAAAGGTTATATCTATTATTTATAGTATTTTCAGTGCCTTGTTATGTTACATCATGCAATACCATGAGTGGATACAACTTTCCATTTGGATCAATTCCCCCACTTTAGGAAGAAATGATCCCCATTATATCAAGTTATATCCTTATAAACTTCTATCAAATATGAGAAAATGAAGAGACTGGTCTTGTGCGGTTAACCCCTAGTCATGGCTTTAGGGATTGCCCAAAACCAAGTGTTGTTGAAGACAAGGGTTTTTTGTGGTTAACCCATATCTATGGGTTTGTGGATGCCCTATAACCAAATGTGCCTTGTGCCCTGTTATAGATCTGCGATCATCCACATTTTCTACCCAATCTAAATCTGCAAATCCTACCAATCTAACATCAGAAGAGTCAGTGTAAATAATTCCATAATCTACATTACCTTGTAGATACCTCAAAACATTCTTCGCTGCATTCCAATTGCTTTCATGTGGCTTAGACATAAATTGGCATAACACACTGACTACATAAACCAAATCAGGTAGAGTGGTGGTTAGGTAGATCAGACTCCCAACCAGCTGTCTGTAAAGTGTTGCATCTACCGCTTTTGAGCCATCATCACACTGCAATTTGATGTTCTGTTGTAATGGTACCGATGTCAACTTACATTGATCCATTCTAAACTTTTCTAATAGGCATTTGACATACTTTGCTTGAGACATAAATGTTTGACCTGAATCTCTCTAGATCTCGAGACCTAAATAGTATCTGAGTTCACCGAGATGCTTCATCTCAAACATCTATTACATCTGTTGCTTGATTTCATCAATTAGATATGTAGCATCACCTGTAATTATCAAATCATCTACATATAATGAAACCAGCACTACACACCCTTGTTCATCTATCATGGTGTAAAGATTAGGGTCATTATTACTTCTATTATAGCCATCTTGCAGAAAAAATGAATCAATTTTCTCATACCATGACCCGGGAGCTTATTTTAGACCATAAAGTGCTTTCTTCAACCTACAGACTAAATATTCTTTTCCTTTCTGGACAAACCCTTCTGGTTGCTCTAGAGAAACCTCTTCTTTTAGTTATCCATTCAAAAATGTAGACTTTACATCTAGTTGGTGCATCATCCAATGTTTCTTAGTAGCTAAAGCGATTAACATTCTGATGGTGTTCAATTAGATACAGGGGCAAAGGTTTCTTCATAATCTATCCCTTCTTTTTGTTTGTACACCTTTGCAACCAACCTAGCTTTTAGTTTTTCTATAGTTCCATCTGCATTAATTTCCAATTTATATAGCCATTTGCAACGTATGACTTGTTTTCCTCTAGGAAGTTCAACCCATTCCCAAGTGTTATTTCTTATTATTGCATTATATTCCTGTTCCATGGTTGTTTTCCATTCACTACTTTCATTTTCTTCTTTATAACTAGACAATTCAACCATATTCATCATACTAGTTATAAAATCATTTTCCTTATATCTTGCAGGCAATTGAGCTTTCCTACCTAATCTTCTGAGTGGTGGGGTGGTGGTTTCAAACCTTATTTGATCATCATATACTTTTTCTTCCTGTTGCTGCTATTGTTGTTATTGTTGTTGCTGCTGTTGCTATCGTTGTTCATCCTTTGCCTTTGTTTGCTACTGACCCTAACTGTTCTCTCCTTCTTCTTCATCCACAAATTACAGAATGTCCCATTCCTCATAGTGCTCATCAGGTTCTTCATGATCCTGCTCATGGAATTTAACATCTCTACTAACAAAAATCTTGTGAGTAGAGGGATTAAATAATCATTATGCTTTATATAATGAACAATACCCTATAAAAATACATGTTATGGCTTTTTAACCTAATTTTCTTCTATCTTCCTTTGGAATGTGGGCAAATGCTTTTGATCCAAATATCCTTAAGTGTTTTACTGCAGGCTTATATCCATATAATGCTTCATAAGGATTTTTAGACTCAAGACTTCTTGTAGGACTCTTATTTTTCAAATAAACTGCAGTATTCACTGCTTCAGCTCAAAAACCATTTGAAAGATTCTTACCTTTCAGCATACTTCTAACACATTCCACCAGAGTTACGTTCTTCCTTTCTGTTACTCCATTCTTCTATGGAGTATGGGGTACTGTGAACTACTGCAAAATTCCATGATCTTTACAGTATCTGGTAAACTCATCCTTCCTGTATTCTCCCCCTTGATTAGAATGGAGAATTTTTATCTGTTTCCCTATTTGTCTTTCAATCATATTTTTAAATTGCTTAAAGTATTCGAATGTATGACTCTTCTTACTTAAAAAATACATCCAAGAAGACATTGTACAATCATCAATAAACAGTAGGAAATATAGTGCACCTCCTCATGATTTTGTCTGCATAGGTCCACAAAGGTCTATGTGCATTAAGTCTAGTATATCCCTTTGTTTCTTTTCTACTCTAACAGGGAACTCTTCTCTATGCATTTTTCCTAAAGCATAGGAATCACAATCATTATGTACTTGTTTTAGCATAGGAAAATCTCTTACCATTTCCTTCCTTTGTAGGAACAACAAATCATTGTAGCTGATGTGGCCAAATCTCTGATGCCAAAGCTCTTTTGTAGTCAGGCTCACTGTTGTCAATGCTCGAACTGGTGCAGGCCTCACATCCAACTTGTACAGTCCTCCTGTTTGGATTCCTGTAGAAATTGTTTTCATTCCATCTAGTAGATCTTTAATGTTGCAGTTGGATTTTAAAAATTCAACTTTCAAATCTTGATCTGTAATCATAGATACAAAAATCAAGTTCTTTGTTATTCCAGGCACATACATTACATTATAAATTTGTTTGATATTACCATTAGGTAGGATGACAGAAACTTTCCCACACCCATTGATTTGATGACTTCTGTCATCACCTAGGTAAATCTGAGCGCCTTCGTTGATTTCTTTAAAATCTTCAAGCCAATGCTTATTCCGTGTCATGTGTATTGACGCTCCCGAATCTACATACTAGATGTTTGCATCAACCTTTTCATCACGATCTGCCATGAACAATCTTAAACTCTGCACCTGATCACCATTCGCGAGATGACCTGCATGTCTTTTTGGCTTCTATTGTTCTTCATGATATTTATTTTTCCTACATTCCTTAGCAATATGACCCAATTTTCTGCAATAAAACATTTAGTTTCAGAGTATTTTTTATTCGGATGCATATGTTAGGTCTGATTTGGTTGTTTCTGTGAACTTGCTCCATTTTTTTATTGTGGACTTACTTTCCCTTTGAAGTTCTTCTTCGCCATTAAAGCGAGATCGGCACTCTAGGGCTTCAGAGTCGATCTCCTCTCTTCTTCCTGCATCATTGTACCTATCAGCTCTTCAAAAGGAGGGATCTTCTCTTTGGTATTTATCTCAGTGATGAACATTTCATAATCATCAGTGACACCATTCATTGTAATGGTCACAAGATCTGTATCATCGACTGTATGACCAATGTCTGCTAATTTGTTCTTCAGATCCTTGATCCTTGCTACAAATGAAGCGATTGTCTCATTCTCCTCCATCTTCAGGGACAGGATCTTACTCTTGAGAAACATAAGACGATTTGAATTCCTAATCTCATACAACTCCTTCAAGATTCCCCATATCTCATTAGTTGACTTACATTCTCTGACGTGCGATATAATGCAGTCTTTCACTAACATCTTTAACATTTTCCTTGCTTTACTTTTTCATTTCTCCCAATATGGGATCATTTCTAATCTAGCCGCGGGCTTTGGCTCATCCCCATTCACAATTTTCCAAGCACTCTGCGCTTCTAGTAGAGTCTGCATCTTAAAATTCCAATTTGCATAATTGGAACCATCGAGCTTATTATGCTCGTTCATGCATGCTTCAAAAATATTGTTATTCATCTTGGCGATTTAGAAAAAAAAAATCGACAGGTAAAAGATGTTAAATTTACCCCAGATCTGTGACAGAGATAGATCAATGATCTTCAATATCGTTTGATCTCGCAGCGCACGCGCAGATCACGGTGGCTTCCTTCTCACCCTCCAGACAACCTTCTGTTGTCAGCTACAACCTTATTCTTGGCTTCTCCTCACAACTTCTCTTACAGCGACAACCTTGTTCTTGGCTTCCCCTCGTAGCTGCAGCGTTGTTCTTGGCTTTCCTCGATCGTCACAAAAGTCCTTGTCTTTTCTATGACGTCATCACAGGTGTACACGTCTCTCCTGCGACAAAGCGCAACAAAAAATTTACGCGAAGTGCTACAGTGCCCTTGTCAAAGAGGTACACTCATAACCAGCAACGATTTCAGAATCGTCGTTGTTATATGCCTCACAACTGCGATGATCTCCGTTTAAATAACCACACACCAACCAGCATATAGGTTCCTTAGCCTTGACGCTCTGATACCATGATAAAAATGGCAATGTTTGTATTAAAATAAAACCCACTGGTCAGCTCTATGAAAGAGAGTCTGAACTAGGAGAGTCTAGCTCTGCAGAACGCTCTACATTGTTCATCCACATTACACATTAAATAGGAAACATAGTTTTAGGGAAGTTAGAACAACATCCTAAGAAATAGAAACTAATTCCTATCCTAAGGTTACGTGAACCAACTCTCAATTTTCTAGGATATTCTCCATTATCTTCAACACTGAAAGATCCAGCTCTCTCAACTTGTTCGGTTCCGACAGTTCCACGGGTATTTCACCAATGAGGGCATTGTCTTGCAAACACATTGTCTCTAGATTTTTGAGACCACCAATCTTAAGAGGAATTGAACCGTTAAGACCACAACCATCCATATGAAGATGGACAAGCTTGATCAAATTCCCTATCTCTTGAGGAATCACTCCATTGAATCTATTGGAGTCATTCTCTTTATAACCGAAGTTTCCCGGATAAAGCATTTCAATTTCCCTAAATTGCCAAGCTCTCAAGGTATTCTTCTGCTCAAATAATTTGTCGACAATGAAAGATATTCTAGATTTTTCAGCTTCCCATACTCCTTGGGAATGCTGCCGGAGAAGATATTATATGACAAATCAAGATGTTCGAGCTTAATGAGAGAGCTCAAATCCAATGGTAGTGCCCCTGACAAAGAGTTGTAAGAGTTGAGGGCATTATTGGAGACGTTTAGAAAATGGAGGGCTGACAAGTCTGTGACCTGATTGGGAAATGAGCCAAAAATATTCATGTCGGGGAGATGTAGAGCCACTACACAATCTATGAGGTGATCACAATGGATGCCAATACATGAGCAATGGGTGGTGTTGTTGGACGGTGTCCAGGTATCTAACATAATATAAGCATCACCCATGGTTGCTTTCATTGAAAGCAACACTCTCCTATCTCCAAATAATGATGAGTTGGAGATGGCTGATGATCGGTATAGAAACAAGGCAATGAGGAAAGCAAAGATCTGCATGGCAAATTGTGGCAGAGTCACAGTGTCACTGAAAGCAGAGTCGAGGATGGAAGCAGAGTAAGAAAATCAGGCACGTCGACTTCTCCTGTGTATCATAGAATCAAAATGTTTAATATGCAAAGCACTGGACCTTAATATTGGAAAAAGGACGTATTTTTTGCAAAAGGAAAAAGAAAAAATGACAAGTTTGGTCTACTTCAGTCTTTTCACGATGTAAATAGCTTCACCGATAATGTGAGCGGTATGCACTGTTTGCGATTCATTCGCTAATTGATTCACGAGTCTTTCTCCATTGGAAGTTCGGATGTTTACATTGTCAAATAAAAGTCAAAAGCAAGTATTTAGTTTCAAACTATTAGCGTGATTTAAAAATGGGGTAAATTGGTCTCGGATTTTTAATTTTTTTTGAGATTTTGGTAATTTTTTTTGAATCTTTAGGTATAAATTTCAAACTTTAAAATTTTAGGTGTTTTTAGGGCTTTTAATGGTGCTAAATCTATTTCCACTATCAAAAATAAAGATCCAAACATACCTATCATAAAGTACAATTGTCAAACTTCAAAAGTTTGAGTGCCCGATTTTTTATGGTGCTAAATCCATTTTCACCATCAAAAACAAGATTCAACGACCCTTGCCATTGATTTTTTAAGGAACCAATTTACTGTATCGTTACAACTTCATTAAAATTTAATGCCCTCGAGAATGGGAACATGTAATTTCAAAGTATTTTGCCCACTGTTTTGAGCATGTTGTTTTTCTATGAAAATTGGAATATTTAAGTTAAACTATGTACGATAAAGGGTGCACCCTTTTTTGGTCCATTAAAAATAAAATTAACAGAAGATATATAAGATTATTTAATTTTTAGTATTAGAAATAAATAGTTTATTTTCTTTAATTATTTAATTTTCAGTATTAGAAATAAACGTTTATTTATCTTTAGAAGTTAAGGGACATTATAATTAATATATCCTAAACATTTTCACAAGAAAATCACATTGGAGATTTAGGTCGAACAGCATGTGTGGTTCATCATCAACACAAGATTGAAGAATTCAATATCATAACGGCAATTTATAGGGAAAATAAGACTTAACCATCTGTTGGGTTCATCTCACTGACAAGATGAAGAATCAAATTTCATAACGACAATTTAAATAGAAATAAAACCTTTTAGATGGCTATAACAGGACTAAAGTTTAATTTGTTACATTTATAGAATTAACTATATAAGAATCTCTATGTAGGTTTATTTTTCAAACAATTTTAAAATATTAACTCCAATCTTGATCATTAATTTAAAAGTTGTAAGGTTAATTGTATTAAAAAAAATTAAATTTTCTGTTTATAATAATTAAAATTTTTTTTATAGTAATACTATTCATTAATATTTAATATAATTATATTTTTAAAAATATAATATATTTATTTTATATTAATCAATTTAACTTTTATTTAATATAGCAAATTAAATTTTATTTAAAAGATAAATTCAAGCATTTAACAAAAACAATTATATTATATATATATATATATATATATATAGTATATAATATATATTATACTATATATATATATAATTGTTGGTATTATTGAGCATAGACAAAACTAAATGAAAAAAAGAGTGTTATAAATCTAACATAGATTATTTAGGAAATATGAGTTTATGTAGTAAAACCCTAATACAGAAGAAAAGCAAGTTTACAACGAACTTCATTTTCTCAAGCTACATATATATCAAAGTTAGAACCATGATATTCATCATACAAACTATCACTTATTTTGTAAACCAACAACATTATACAAATCACCAAAAATTTACATGAATTGAATTTTGGTTTTTACAATATATTAATTTTATTCATTGTTTTCACAAATTGTAAAAATGTCCACCTTAACAACAATTACCTTATACCTTTCCCATGCCCATTTTCACCTCATCTATAACCTAAGAGAAGTTAAGCACTACCATAGCTTCTCTAACATTACTAGTTTCATAAACATGTTTGCACAATTTTCTTGATTGTGGACATTTTTATGATCTACTCCATCTCCATCTATAACATTTCTCAGTAGTTCATATCAATATACTTAATCTTATTATGATAAGCTATATTGGTTTTGAAATGGATATCACTTCGACTATCACAGAATACAGTCACACCATCCTTCGTTCTTCCAAGCTCACTCAAAATACCCTTTAACCAAGTTTTCTCCTTGTAGGAATGTGACATAGTGATATATCCTGCCTCAATAGTAGATAAAACAACTATTTCTAAAATTTTTGACATCCAACTAATAGATCCTCCTACAAGAGTAAAAAGAAAACCTAAAGTAGATTACCCCTATCCAAATCACCTGCAAAATATGAACCAACATAACCACAAACAAAATTACTACAATCATTAAAGGTTATGCAATAATCACTTGTGCCTCCAACATACCAAAGCACCCATTTCACTACATTTCAATGCTTCCTTCTTAGATCACATGCATTAAACTTCCTATTACATTAGCATATGGTACATAAGACATATAACCCTTTTCTTCCTCACTATTATTATGAAAGTTATTAGGAAAGCTTAAAATGGGAAGCTAAAGAGATATTTACAAGTTTCATACTATTCATACCAAATTTAACAAGTATTTTCTTAACATACTTGTGTTTTCAACACCCAATATTACCATTTTTCTTGTCTCTTTGTATTTCTATGCACAAGATTTGTTTTCTTGCTCCTAGATCCTTCATATCAAAGGTCATAATGATTTCAATCTTTGTCTGATTGATCTCATGAATGTTTTTCTTGCAACAAGAATATATCAACATATAACACTAAGATAATGTACCATTCAAGATTTTGAGATGAATACAATGGTCATATTCACTTATAGCATAATTCTAGCTCATTATGAATGAATAAAACTTGTGCCATTGCTTGAAGATTGCTTCAAGATACACAATGATATCTTAAGATTTCAAACTAACCTTCTTTTGCAATTTTTAAAAAATCCTCATGGTTGTTAAATGTATATATCCTCATCCAAACCTTCATGTAACAATGTTGTTTTAACATACAATTGTTATAACTCTAAATCAACTAAAGCCTCTAGTGTCATTACAAGACGAACATATACAACCTTAACAATTGAGGAAAACATTTCATTGAAATCTATTGCTTCCATTTGAGAGCACCCTTTTGAAACCAACCCATCTCTATACCTTTTAACTTTATCGTCAATGATTTTCTTCAATTTGTAGACAAACTTACACCCAACAATTTTTTTTATCTTTACAAAGTTCTACCAAATCCTAAGTTTTGTTTTTCACTAAGGTATCCATCTCTTTTTCCATTTCCATTTTCCAGTTAATTTTAGCTGTACCATCCATTAATTATTGAAAACAAGAAGGTTCCCTATTATTAATGATCAAAGCATTAGATAAATAAGATCAATATACCTTTCAGGAAGATCTTCGTCGTATGTATATATTCTCATTGTTGGTTGTAGAATTTCTACAATTTCCTAAATACCTTTTGCATTAAGAGCTTCTTTATCATTAAAAGTTTCTTCCTTCTTTTAAGTTTCTATAAATGGTTGAGTCTCCAAAAACAATTATTGATTTAGTGGCATTTGAATAAGATCAAATTACCTTTTAGGAGGATCTTTGTCGTATGTATATATTCTCATTGTTGGTTGTAGAATTTCTACAATTTCCTAAATACCTTTTGCATTAAGAGCTTCTTTATCATTATAAGCTTCTTCCTTCTTTTAAGTTTCTATAAATGGTTGAGTCTCCAGAAACAATTATTGATTTAGTTGCATTTGTTCCTGTTTCAAATCAACTTTTACAACATCTAATTTAATGGTGGGTAGTTCATCAAATATTATATTTCTGCTAATGGGGAATTGGGGACATTATGATCTTATAATACCACCCCTTAGCTACATCATCATAACCAACAAAGACATATTTCTTTGATATGAGGTCTAACTTAAAAATTTTATTTTTAGGAGTAAGAGCATAAGCAAGTTCATAACTGAAAAATTTTTAATTTGAATAATCACAAGGATTACACATACATTCCTCTTTGAGGATTTCGTAATCTATTGCAACTAATAATAGTCAATTTACAAGATAAAAAACAATAGTGGTCATTTCTTCACACAACTCTTACTACAAATAGGCATTGCTAACCATGTTCCTTGCTCCTTTTAAAAGAGTCTTGTTGATTCATTTTGCTACACCATTTTTCTAGGGAGTGTTCAAATTGACTGTGTGCCTTTCAATCCCAATTTCTTGGAAATGTTTTTCAAATTTAAAAGATGTGAACCCAATTTTGTTATCCATTCTTAAAAAATTTGATTGTCCTAATTGGTCTTTCTTCTACCATAACTCTAAATTGTTTAAAAGTGTTAAGAAAATTAGGTTTTCCTTTGAAGACATAGAGCCACACTTTTCTAGAGAAATAATTTATATATGTTACTAAATATGATGATCCTCTAAAATAAATTGTAGTGGATGACCCCCAAACATCTGAATGAATATAATCAAGAATACCTTTACCAATATAATTTCCATCTTTAAACTTCTATATACATTGTTTTCCAAATATACAATGTTTGTGAAATTCAAATTCAAATACTTTAAATTTGGAATTATTATGCCCTCAACCACTAATTCCATAAACACATGAATTCATTCACTTCCTCAATACCACCACTAATTCATTAATCTAAGTACTTCCTTCTATCTTGTAAATGTGTCCAATATTTATAGCCTTCATAACCGCCAAATCACCCTTAGGCACCTTTACTGATCCACCTTAACATGTAAATTTTTAACCTCCAAAATCCAAATATCTCAAAAACTCAAATTATTCTTTAGTTCAACAACATGTCTAACCATTGTCAATATCCTTATAAAACCATTAAATATTTTAGTTTTGATGCTTCCAATCCCAACTTCCCACAATACCACCATCAACTTGATATGAAGTAGACAAACCTATATGTGGAAACATGTGATGAGAAATAATAGATTGTAAAAATCATTCTTCATACTATTGAAGGATGTTACATATAGACCAAACTTCACCAAACATACCTAAACTTGATTCAACTAGATTTTCCACCTTTTTGGATTCTTCCTTGGAACCACCTCTTCCAACAATATTTCTTGAGATGCTATGACTTGTTAGGGTACCAAAATTGGAGATTACTCTTCTTTCTTTTTTACATTGATCTAGATGTCTCAATGTCTCTCCTTTTTATTTAAACCAACCTTTAGCCACAATTACATATATTTTGGAGGCTTCAATACAAGATTTCCTCCACATCTCCTCAGAAAAAACTCCCCCCACAACATAATCATAGTCAAGAGCATCAATTGCACTACATACTACAACTAATAGAAGTAACTAAATGATCTGATGATTCAGGAAACGAAGATGATAATGTAATTTTCTTATATTTGTCATCAAATTTAACACCCATATTAGTCAATTGACATACAAGAATATTAAATACATTTAAATGATTTGCAATTTTTGTAGCTTCTTTCATTTTTACATTGCATAGTTGCCTCTTCAAGTGTTTTTCAAAGAATTCGTCATATAAATTCTTTCCATCATGCTCCATAAGCCTCATGATGTTACTTCTCTGAAAATAATAAACATGAATCACTTGCAACACAAAACTCAATGGTGCAGATAACTCTTGCATCTAGATTTTCCATTCTTCATCGATCATATTTGTAGGTTTTTTTTCTCTTTCCGTCTATAATGACTTATATAGTCCTTGCTAAACTAAATAATATCACATCTTGAGCTTCCTAATTCAATTTATTTTTACCATTAAACTTATCCATCTCAAACTTGACATTCATCATATTTTTCATTAATCTCTATGTAGGGGCTCTCCATATATTTCTATTTGTGTGCATGTGTGTCTTCACTAAAAAATGACTCTAGAATATTTTTTTTAATATATATACTTCACTACAAAATTCCATTACCAATTTTATATCAAATTTCTATGTGTATTTTATTCCTTTGTGATGATGTTTAGGGCCTTTTATGGCTCCACAAGATATTATTATGCACAAACTTCCCTCCTATTGAAACATGGACATACCTAAAGTACACCTCCATGGGACTTTTCTTTGCATAGCCAAGTTTTCATTGTCGTAGTCGATAACCCATGTATCCTACTTTAACCAACATGTTTAACCTCAAAGCAAGAAAAAGTCCCAATAATCTCATGGATCCAACTCTCTCCCGATTGTGGTTAAGTTATGTGTAATCTTACAAATACCCATAACTTGGTTCTTTTTCTTTTTTTTCATAGAAATGGTTGTGGCTCCTTCACTACATAAAATTCAAACTATAATGGGTGTCCACACACCAAATGCATTGTTGCTCGATGATTATGGTTTGATGCTTGATGGATCATTTCTTGGCATCATTAATTTCGCTACAAAATGAAAATTTTCACCCTTGAAGTAGTATTAGGGCTCATATCTACATTGTGCAGATTTTGAGCACTACTACAAACTAGAAGGTTGTGCCTCTGATTAGATTCCACCAGAAATTAACCCTTCACCTTAGATTTGATACCACTTGTCGGCATTATCGATCCCAAACAAAAATAAATGAAGTAAAATTAATGCAATAATGATAACATCGATCACTCAGAGAACACATATTTACTTCATAAAACCCTAACGTTGTGTCAATAATTTATAAACACATAACATATAATATAAGCCATGCCCCTCTGGGGGTCCACCATTTACCCATGACGCACAACTATATCATAGATCAGAACACACACACACACTTAAAATGTGTGCACAAAATATATGTATTATAAAACCCAAAATGGGGATCACCATCCCTTTGCATCAAGGTTGAATATTTTAAACCATATTTTTATATGTAAAATTACATGTGAACCCTCCACTTTGGCACCCTGTCATGCGCTCCAGGTCCACCACATATCTACAATGCAAACCAAAGTATATATATATAGATATATATAGACACACTCTTGCTGCCTTACACCCAAATAATTAAAACATTCATAAAACAATAGTAACAAATTAATATGAGGGTCTGGGCCCTACACATACCCACACATGATGTCATTTAAGATAATCCACATTTAAATTAACACAAACACCTCCACTTACTAAAATACATCACCAATACCATGTTTTCCATCCATTTTTCTTCGTTTTTCACCTCCACATGACCACTAAAATATTGGGAAAAAACTATGATGTCGGCTAAGATGACAATACCCACAGTATGCATATAAAATCGATAATCTCATTCATCCCAAGAATTTCAATCTTCGTGCCTAGTCAAATTAAAACATAAATTAAGGTTTAAGGCCCCTTAATAAAATCTCATGCGGAACTGTTTCAAAGACTATTCAATAGTCTAAACGTTAATTAACCTCTCCATCAGGATTTATACTCCACCTTCATTAAACTTTGATTAATCCTTAACCCTTATTACTTAAACCTTTGGTTAATTCTTAACATTCGCTCGTTTAACCATCCCATGGTTAAACTTTGTTTTAACCCGATTTAACCCAAAATACATTTATCTGCTTTATTTCTATTATAACCTTATACACATAAACTTACCTTTTCACCTTTCCTCAGCCTTTGCACATTTATCGATGCTTAACTTATTTTGGTTCACTCTCCATCGTTGATTGCACTCCCTAGGATCAATGGTTGTTGTGTGATCTCCATCCATCCTCCTTAACCCAAATAAATTTAAACTCGTGTTGATAAACTTTCGGGTCCACTCTTTCCCAAGCCTTTCGGCTTCAATCTCCACTGTCAATATTACCTTTAATCCAATGGTTGATGTCTACTCCGATCAACAGAGCTGCTCAGTGATCCTGCGTCGTAGATCAAAACCCATTTGATCTGACAGTCCACAACGATATCACATGGAATCTTGCTCGACGTTTACCCTCCCTTACGGAGATGATAAGGATTAAAATCCTTAGTTTATAAATGTTCGGGTCCGTTCTAAGATTAATGTGTAATCACCTTATGACCTAATATCCATTGGATATATGAGGTCATCAAGTCTACGACCTGTGGATCTTCAACTAGCACACTGATTACCAAACAACTTAGTCCCGCAGTTGACTGTGACATAAGCGTTTTAAGATGAGATCGATGGCTAGGATTGAGTGTGGAACTTCAGCCACGATCAAAACCTTCGAACACTCCTATCTCTCACAATTGTTTTCACCATCGATCTAATGGATCTGTCAATCTAATGATCCAGATATATTCCTCTGCCATTTTCTTCTGACATTAATATCCATCGATCTCAAGGATCCAAAAGTTCTCGTTCATTGTTACTTCATTCCTTTGACCTTTACATTGTTTCTCAAAGTTATCTGTGGTTTCAGGTTTACTTTGGGTTTCTGTTTTTTAAATGCCCTGCATCACAACTTCCTGCTGAGCTTACCTCCGAATGCTCTTTATGCTCCGTTCACCTCACTGTAAACTTAAAGGCTTCCTCCTGTATTGTTGGTATGTGTAAAGCCATAACACCTCTCTGTTACTCTTCTCTTTATTTTGCCTTTAGATTCTGCATCTACAACCTATGTTACGCATAATAGCTCAAGATCATACACAATCTATATCTCAATTACACCATACACACATAAACTCGGAATCGAGTTGTCTGTATTAATAAACAGGTATTTACACATGAATTCTCTACTTTGTCTTATCCTCTGTATCAGTGGCCTCTACTTTCCTACCTTCTGTAGGCTTACAATCAAACCTTTAACTATCTAACTTGACTAACTAGATAACCCCTGACTATGCCTTTTAGGCTTACATTTATACAAAAGGATACAACCAATTCCTAGTTTAGATCCATAAACTTCTCGACAAAACCCTAAATCTCTTCCTCACCTCTAAGGATCCTCTCTAATCCACAAAATCATGAACTAGCTCCTAGTCTAATATTTACAATTAATTCTTAAATCTCTCAACTACCTTGATTCTCTCATGTTCTCCTACGTTCGAGAACATTTACAAATATGCCTCACAATACTTAATTAAATCCCTATTCTAGCTTCTATCACTCAAAACCTTAACAATTACATTAATTCAACACTTAGGAAACCAACTTCCTTAAAACACAAGACCCCCATATGTCTACTAAAATACAATGATTCTTCTGAGTTGAATGCTCCTGCATCAGACTCCCAAAGTAGAAAACATTCATGATCTCCTGATCATGTGTATTCATATGTTGGCAGAAAACATCTAGGGTCTCAAACTTTAGTTTGTAGTTGTTTGAATGTTCTGCACCTTTGCTACTGTTGTATATCCGTTGTCTTCTGTTTCATCTTCCTCTCCTTGTCAATCAGGTTCAAGTTCTGATTGATCATCCTTCCTGCTATCATTCTTCTCCATATGCGTTGTTTCATCATCAACCTCCATAATTCTTCAATCTCCATTTCCAACACATCTTTGGACTGGTCCATATTCTGCCACTTATTGTTACCTCTTTCTCTTTGTTTCAGGTCTCTGTTGTTTTTCACTAACTCTTCAACCTTTTGTTCTTCTCTTTGAAGTTGTCGAATTCTAGCACTTACTCTTTTTCCTACACTTACTTTTTCTTTGTTTATTTTTACTTCCTCCCTTTCATCCTTACCCTCTTTCATGATTATCTCTTTATGTATTGAATCCTGATTTTCCAGAAATTGAACATCTTTGTTCCATGGATTAAATACTTCCACAAAATCTTCCTCTTTCATTTTTATTTGGCTACTTATCTCTGCCAAATTTTCTCCGGAATCTACAACTAACCCTACACTCACCAAACAATTATTAAAATAAAAATCATAATCCTTCTGTGCCTTTTCTTCCTTTGGCAATGCATCAGTATGCTGCTCTGATTTCTCCTCCTCTATCAGCACATTAGTATGTTGACTCAACTTCTCTAAAGAATTTGTTAAAGAATTCTCTAAAATACTCTCAAGACTATCAGTTAGCCTCTCCTCCATACCATATGTTTTAATGATGTATTCTTGTCCTTGTCCACTGTATTGAACTTCTTCATTCTCATTCAACTCTAATTTTACAACCTGAACACTTACATTTTTGTTTTCTATCCTTTTCTCCAAAAGACTTAACTCATGCCATAAATTTTCCATCTCACTTGGAATTTCTCCTAAAATCTATGTATTATCCCCACTATCTTCTTCTTTATCACAAGTATAACTTCTTGTTGACACTACTTCTTCATTCTTGATTAGAATAAAATTATGATCCTCCATCATTGTGATAGTTTTAGATGTCTATCCATCACTCTCCCTTTGGCCATTTAAGAAAATCAATTCCTCTTTGTCCTCATTAATAGAAATTCCCTATCATAAGACATAATTGTCTCATCTCTACTGAAGATATTTCTTCCACTAAGCAAGGAATTTATGAACTCCTTCTACTGTAATAACTCAACTTGATCTTCATTTGAAAGACAATCATCATCATACTTTGCTTGGCACATTTCAGCTTCATTCAAGACAATTCCATAAGATGGTTTGTCTTCTGCAATACTTGCATTCACACACAACTTGTCAATTGTAAAACCACAAGACCTCATGATCTCATTTGATGATTCAATCACCAAGTCCTCTTACTGTTCCAAGTCCTTTACATGACACAGAAATATTTCAATGGTTTTCTCTTCAATCTCGTCAAGTCCTTCACTTGATTGCTCGATTTCCTTCTCTACTTCTTCTTTCAGAACAAAATTTAGATTCTGCTTGTCTTCTTCCTTTATGTCAATATCAGCAAATTGTCCTTCTTCACATGTTTCACCTGAAAACATACACAAATTTTCAGATTCAAAATCATGTGACCCTTTGGTCTCACTTGAAGTTTCAGTCTTCAAGTCTTCATCTTCACCCAAAACTTCACCCTGTTCTACTTCACAAATGGACACTTCCATTTCCAACTCATCTTCTCTGAGTCTTCCCATCAGCCACTTTACTTGCTTCTATTGTGGCCTTCTCTGTAACTTATGCCACTTCACTGACTTTTTCTTCAAGACCCAGCCTAGTATTTGGCTTTCCTCAAGTATCATCATTAATACATTGAGTTGTTCTTTCATCTCAACCATCTCTTTGTCAATTTCCTCTTGACTCATTCTCTTACCATTTTCCTTGGCATTTTCTTTATTCACTTTTCTTCTGTTGTGGTCTTCCTCAAAACCTCTGCTATGACTATCAGTAGTCATTTTCTCCTTCTCTATCTTCATGAGATCCTTACTCACTTACTATGAGCTGCATTAAAGCCTCTGCAACAACAAGTCCTCCCTTCTGCCACTTACCTCACCAAGCTTTCCTCTGTCTCTGGAACCTCTTTTGAGAACTTCTCTCTACTCCTTCTAAGCTTCAACTCATCTGCATATTCTAACAACACAACTATCCTCATGTATTTCAATCACAATGAAATACTTGGTTTTGACCACCTCTTCTTTCACTTAGAAATTCTTATCGGCTTCCTTTATTACTTAGCAATTCTACCCACATCCTCTGTGGAATTGCCTTTGTGAGCTACAACAATACCTCTACAGTAACAAGTCTCCTTCTTGCTACATATGCCTCACTAATCTTCTCTCCTCTAAGCTCAGTCTGTTAGCATTTCTCTAGTTCTTTCCTGTGGAACCAATTGAGCACTCCTTGCTCTAGATTGCTGCAATCTTCTCACCTTCTTTTGCTATTACCTGTGCATCAATATAAAAACCACACACTCTCCAATATTCAAATCAGATTAAAACAAAACATATCATCTCACCTTCAAGACCTCTGCATGATCTTGTTCTACCATTCACCAACACTTTGAATGGATTGTCCTATGTTCCCTTGCATCTACAAATTCTCCCAATATTCTGGTATACTTTATCTCTGTGTGCCTGTTGGTTGTCAAATTAAAATCTGATCACTTCTTGCCTGCATACACATCTTAAAACATAACTTTGTTCTAAATTCTTTTCAAATAATTTTTCACAAAGAATTTCTTTCTGCTATTCTGATACCAAATGTTTCAACCACAATTCTGCTCTGATACCAAAATGATGTCGGCTAAGCCGACAATACCCATAGTATGCATATAAAATGCATAAGCGCATTCATCCCAGGAATTTCAATCTCCTTGCCTAGTCAAATTAAAACATAAATTAAGGTTTAA